>JBAMBL010002564.1:0-52528 GCA_037043405.1 Drosophila subquinaria
CGCTGCTTTAAACATATGTATTTCCAATGTATACTAAATATTTATCGATATTTCTCGTGCACAGCCGTTGCCCACGGAAAGTACTATCATGATGATTCTGGTAAATATGTTCATGTTGAAGGCCCCACTGGACCCCCAGCTCCCCCATATGTGCACATAATCGGACCCGAGGGCGGCTACGGCGGCGAGGGCGGCAATGGCGATGGCGGCGGTACCGGCGGTTTCGGACCCAACGGACCCGGCGGCCCCAAGGGACCCGGCGGACCAGGCGGTAAGTCTATCTAGCAATTCCCATTTAAAGATAAGAATACCTAAACATAAAGTTTTTTTTTCTTATAGGCCCAAAGGGACCCAATGGACCACCCGGCCCACCCGGACCACCAGGTATGTTTTAAGCAGTAGAAAATTAAAAGTAAAGGATAATTTTCAGAATATCTAATAATAATATACTAACCTACAGGACCTCCCGGACCTAACGGACCCGACCGTCCAGGACCTAAGGGACCCAAAGGTGAGCTTCATCAACTAAAAATCGAGCTCAAGTACTAAAACATTATAAATAGGCCCAGCAGGACCTCCCGGCCCACCCGGTCCAGACCGCCCAGGACCTAAGGGACCTAAGGGACCTCCCGGCCCACCCGGCCCAGACCGTCCCGGACCTCCCGGCCCACCCGGCCCAGATCGTCCCGGACCCCCAGGACGCGGAACCGACAATCTGAGTCCACAAAGTAAATCATAAAAATTATTTAAAAAATAACAATTTAATTTGTTATGGTAAATCCATTTTTGCAGTACCTCGTCCCACATTCAGCCCGAACGATCCCAGGCATTCGGATAAGGAGACACCTGGCTATTTGCCACCGGATGAACCGGGTAAAATTGCACCAAAGCAACCATCCTATTCACAAGTCATTGAACCGAATTATAAGCCACCAACAATTAAGCCAAATTATGTTCATACCAAGATCGAAAAGCCCGTAGTTGTAGTAGGCACTAAACCACCACTAACCTATATTCCTCCTTCTTTCCCCAATACCGTTCCCAATCATGTTCCTGTGTATCCCAACAACAACAAACCGATTCCGACCGCACAGCCAAAGGTCCCGGCTATCACTATTAATACGGATAGACCAGTAAAGGGCATTACGACACCAGTAACAACGGGTAATATCAATATCCATAAGAACCCAGTGCCACCCGTACAGTACAGACCCGTACCGACGGTCACCAGACAACCACCAACACCAGCACCGACTTACAGGCCACTGACACCCAGTGGTTTTAAGCCAGCACCACCGACACCGACACCGACATTCAAACCCATTTACGTACCCGAACCCACACCGACCAGAAAGACCAACCCGGACTATTACGTGCAACCACAGCCAAAACCCATTGTAACTCCCTCTCCCCCCGCCCACAGCAGCGAAACCTGCGTTTGTAATGCCGATAAGACGCACTCATCAAAATCCACCTCCACCTATACCTCCACATCCACAACCTCTAATAATAACAATCCCAACCCGAATCCGGCCTCGGTCGATTTTAACAAACAATTCAACGGCTTCAATGGAAACACGAATTTCGGCAGCATTATGAACGCCATGTCACTCAATCAAATCCCCGTCGTGCCACAAGCACCTGGACTGCCAGCCTTCTATCCACCCGACAAGCTACCCAAGGGTGCTGTGATCGCCTTCATGCCCGTGGTCATTTTGCCACAGGAATACTACGCCAACTGCGAGGAGAATTCTCTGCACACGACCGCCAGTAAATACCAGACACTCGATCCTTTCCCGCTGGGCGTGCAGCCCGCTGCGATACCCAATGCCTTCAGCGTACACTCAATCTTCTCGGGCCAATCGCCGAGGGATCAATGCATGTGCCCGTGCTCCTGCACACAGAATCTGTCCAACAAATCGTACAAGAAGCGCGAAACGAATGCCGAGGATGCGCCCGAGCTGAAAACCGAAGTCGTAGCCGAAGCATCGACAGCTGAGGAAGTCAAGGTTGCGGCACCAGTTGCACCTGTTGAGACAACTGTGGCTGAGGCTTCTACACCCGTGGAAGCCAAGGTTGAGGCACCGATTGCCGAAGTTAAGGTTGCTGAGGAAGTCAAGGCTGAAGCTTCTACACCCGTGGAAGTCAAGGTTGAAGCCCTGCCTGCTCCAGTGGCAGCTAAGGTAGAAGCCCCTGTGGCCGAGGCCTCTACACCCGTGGAAGCCAAGGTTGAGGCCAAGGTTGAGACACCAGCTGTCGAAGCCAAGGTTGAGACACCAGTCGCTGCAGCGTCTACTCCCGTGGAAGTCAAGGCTGAGGTAGTACCCGCCCCTGTGGAAGCCAAAGTAGAGTCACCAGTCGCTGAGGCTTCTGCCCCAGTTGAAGCCAAGGTTGAGGCACCAGTTGCTGAAGCCAAGGTTGAGGCACCAGTCGCTGCAGCTTCCGCTCCCGTGGAAGTCAAGGTCGAGGTAGTACCCGCCAAGGTTGAGGCACCAGTTGCTGCAGCTTCTGCGCCAGTAGAAACCAAGGTTGAGGCACCAGTTGCAGTTGAGATCAAAGAATCGACATCGACCTCGAACTAGACATCGAACACGTTATGGACGTCTGGACGTCACTGAAAGAAACTACAAAACCCCAAACGCTCCCAACGCTTTCAACCTTAAAAATCCCAGCACAGCAAAAATCCAACAGCACGTAATCCCAAGTCCGCAGCTTCCTCAACTAACCCCAAGCTTAAACAGCTTAGTTGTAAGTGTTTTTAGTAACGAGAATACTCTTTAAAAATTTGTTTGTTTAAAAAAATAAGAAAAAACGAAAAACAAAATGAAAAAGAAAAGAAAATGGCGAAGAGAATGAAGTTACCCATAAATGTGTTCGCTTTTTGAGAAAGATTTTGATCAAAATGCACTCCAAGCTTCCTGTCAACTACGATTTGACGCAATCTATCTGTCTTTACTGTTATAGTGTTGAGTTTTCCAAAAATCTGATTGTTTGTGACATGTTTGTTTATTATGCATTTTTATTTGTATTTCTATGTATTAACATGTATTTTGTTCACTTTCTTTAGATATATAAGTCGATAGTTTATTTAATCTCTACTCTACTCTAATGATTTAAACACGGAGAAATGAAATTGTTATGTCTAAAGAGAAAATTATGAAATTAAATAAAATGTAAGAAAAATTCAAAACTCTGCAGCGTTTTTTCATTGCTTTCAACTTTTTAGCATTTTTAAAGCAACAGTCAAATGGAATAATTTGCAGTGCTGCCTAAGAGTATGCAATGCCTAGCCACAATTTGAAGCACACCTGAGCTCACCTCAGATCCAAACCAAAAACCCAATCCACAACATTTGTCAGCCGAGAGAATTGTGAATTACATTTTTATAAAAGTTGAAACCAAATTATGTTAATAATGATTTGTTTGTCTGACGTCGAGAACGCTTGTGAGCCAATGTTGTTGACTTAAATATACCCTGTTAAAGGAAAACAAATTACAGTCGAATCGATATAATTTCAACAATAATATATTTAGAAATATTAGCTACAGGTTGATTTGCCTATACTTATACTATAACTGACAAATATTTGTTAATTCAAAATTGAGCTAAAAAATAAAGCTATATAGTATGTATGCATTTATAAATATTGACTTACAAATAAATAATATTGATGTACAAATAAATAGAATTTGTTCGGATTTTCGACTTATGACTACGTTGACTATTATTTATTTTGGAGCAATAATGATTAGTAATCATATTCATTAGTAATTAGATTATTTTTGTTTAAAAGTCGAACTAATGATTAAATTACGATTATTTTCGATTTTGCCCAATTATTTAATGATTACAAAAAATCAAAAATAATCTAAAATTATTATAATTATTCAAAAATAATCAAAAATAATCTTTTTGATAATTCGAATTATTTTTGATTTTTTCTGATTATTTCCGACTATTTTTGATTATATCTTATTATTTATGACGGTTAGTAAAAATCAAATTATTTTAAATTAGCTAAAATAATCAGATACAATTAAAAATAAAAAAAAATAATTTGAAATTGTTTTAATAATAAAAAGTTGAAATTTTGTTTGGTTATTTTAAGTTAACAATTTTTATTTCTGGTTGTGCTCGAGGCGAGTATATGGAAAGGAATGCTGAAATCAGTCCTATGTGTTTCAGTCATTCAGTTGTGTGTTACTGAGCCTACTTGTGTTTCGAATATATTTCAATACTCCCACTTTCGAAGCACAATCTTGATTAACCATTTGATGTTTTATTTTTCATTCCAATGAGACTTCTAAATTTTTCAAAACTTTCCCGTAACAACCCTTTTGTAAGAATGTCCGCTAACTGCTCATCCGTTGCTACATATTCGAGTTCAAAAAGCTTATCCTCAAATTTTTCTCTTATGAAATGATACTTCACGTCGATATGTTTAGTTCTCTTGTGGAACTCTGGATTTTTTATCAAACGAATAGCACTTTGGTTATCCATAAGAAGCTTCACCTTGGTTTGTCCTGCTAATTCGTCCATGAGCCTTTTGAGCCAAATGAGCTCTTTAACAGCATTTACTGCTGCAATATACTCCGACTCTGTTGTGGATAGCGCTACAGATTGTTGACGCTCTGAAAACCAGCTGATTGGTCCACCGTTGTAGAAAAATATATTCCCTGATGTTGATCTTCGCGTCACTGAATCTCCAGCATAATCGGCATCACTGTATGTAATTAAAGTATTTCCTTCTTGCTTCTCAAAGAAAATTCCATAATCCATTGTCCCTCGCAGATATCTCATAATCCTTTTTATAATACTGATGTGGACTTCCTTAGGATTTTCAATGAATCTGCTAGACATTCCCACAGCAAATCTAATGTCTGGTCTAGTTCCAATGGCCAGATACATTAGACTGCCAACAGCTTCTCTATAAGGGAAAACTTTATTTTCTGCCGAATCTCCAAAAATTGAAGCCATCTGGTTTCCATCTATTGGCGTTGAAACATATTTACAATCCATCATGTTGAATCTCGTCAATAATTTCCTTGTGTATACTTGCTGTGTTAAAATTATTCCAGTATTAGTTCTTTCAAATTCCATTCCTAAAAACGTGTTACTCTTCACGATTTTTATGTCGAATCTTTTCTTTAAATGTTCTATAACAGGCTTAATGTCTTGGTTTCGTCTTGCCACCAATAGCCCATCGTCCACATAGATTGCAAGTATGACCCTATAACCGTCATTTCCTCGAACAAAAATGCACGAGTCTCCTTTTGTTGCCTTGAAATCAAATTCCTTGATAAAATCTGTGAATACATGATTCCAACATCGCGAAGCCTGCTTTAACCCATACAAACTTTTGTTTAGTTTGCATATTCTTCCGGTACCATCATCAAATCCAACTGGCTGACTCATATACACTTCTTCTTCTAGTAAGCCATAGAGAAAAGCTGTCTTGACGTCAAACTGTACCATCTGCATTTCTTCTGATGCTGCTATAGAAAGAATGAGACGAATTGATGTATATTTCACTACAGAACTAAATGTCTCTTGGTAATCAATTCCATATTCTTGTGTAAATCCTCTCGCCACCAGTCTGGCCTTGTATCGATCCACACTTCCATCCGGAGAGTACTTTATCTTGAACACCCATTTATTGTCTACAAGCTTAGGCTGTTTTTAGATTACCTTTTTCGTTTTGTGTGCAAACGAAATAATCAGAAAGATTATTTAGATTATTTTTGAAATTTGAAATAATTATAGATTATTTCTGATTTTTTGTCGTTTCATTTTCTGTCGATGTTTTCGATTCACTGCTTGTATTTGGATCGCTACTAAGTAATAAATACAGATCTGTATTAAATCACAATAATAATATGAAGAATAATCAGTTGATTCTAGGTATAAGTAGTAATTGTCAATAGACATGTGATATTTTTATTATAATTATTTTAAGCCGAACGGAATTAAAATGTTAAAGGTAATTGACTGAGTATTTCTAAACTGTTAAAAATATTCAAATCCATTACAAACGCAATTTGTTTGTTTATTTTAAAATAATTTTAAGTTTACTAATTTTATTTCAGATTTATAAATCTTTTCGGTCTACTGCTCTCAGTTGAATAAATATGAACAATAAAAATAAATTATATATTCTGTATTTTTAAAACTAGTTGTAATTTGTTAACAGCGTATCTCGAAGTCTATCACTCTATCTTCATTCTGTTTTCTTCCTTGTTCCTTCTCTCTCTATTCATAACAGCTTTATTAACTGCGGCTCGTAGCGCATGAAATTATTACAGCCATGAGATAACTTCTCTAGATACTTAAAAGAACAGACCAATTTGCAGCTGGAGTTTTCTTTAAAAATGTGTGTGTTGATTTTTACAATTTATGTAGCTTAAAAATCGAAAAAGGCTAGAAAGGAAAACTGAGTAAATAAATACTTACTTAGACTTCCTTAGCACTGGCCAAACAGAACAAAACTTACATAAAATGGCAACGCAGCTCATAAAATATGATAAGAATATGCCGCAATCTTAAAGAGAGTACGCTGGTCTCCTTTTACATAATATACTTGAGTTTAAGCTTTAAAGAGCAACAAAATTGTACAACATTTCACCTTGAATCGTCGAAGTAACCCAGTTTTTGTTAAGGTTTTTGTTTTACGACTGTGACAAGTCAATATTGAGAAAAGGTTGTAATTCCCGCATTGCTTCAAGTCTCAACTTATTTTCACACGTTTGAGTGTGAAAAAATAGATACGCATAAGTTGAAAAATGAGAGCTGTAAAAAACAAGTTAAAGAAGAAAGTGAAACCCATCCTTAATCCAATTAGATTAGTTGATTATCTGTTCCTCATTTTCGTGGACACACCTTTGAGTTTCATGAATGAATTTCCTGGTGCGTGGGCTCAAGGGCGAAATTTGTATTTGTTGGGTTATTATCGTTGGCCGTTAGCTTGGCTAAGAAAAGAAGAGTAAATAAACGAAACGAACCGAGACAAAAAATACACGATAGCTGGCAAATATTTGCCAATACGGCCCCCTGCCACAGATTTCCCTATACACGTATGTATATTTCTGTAAGTGTGTGGATAATTGGAATTAAAGATATAGTAAGTAAACACTATGGTCTCGAGTTCTCATAAAAATAGCGAGCAGTCGGTCGAGATGAAAGAAAGCGATCTGTGAACCAAGATAAACAAGACAATTTTTTTTTATTTTTTTTTTTTTCTTCCAGTCTGTGTGTATTTTGGGTTTCTTGTTGGTGTTTGTTCAAGTTTAAAGCTCAAATAAACGTAGCCAAAAAATGCAAAACTAGACTCACGCACAAAAGACTGACAAAATGAGGCATTTATTTTGTCACCTGAACGGACAAATATTAATAAAAATAATAATAATAATAATAATGCATAATCAGCAGACGAACGGTCGTAAGTGCTATTTAATTTTGAAATAAATAATAAAGAATTAGAAATGTTACTCGACATGCAACAGGGTTGCAAATGTAATAGAATTATGATATCATTTTAAAGAGAAATAAAATACAAAGTGATGCGTAAGTACATATTAAAGTACTTAAGCTGAAAGAAGTTTAATTTAAGTTTAAACTTCAATTTTAGAATAATTTTATTTGTTTTTAATTTGACATTAATATCTTGAAATCACTTTTATAATTTTATTAAATCACATTAAATTAAGCACTTTTATTTATTTACAATTAATAGTAGATAAGTGCAGCCCTGAAAACGTAACTCACAATATTTTGAAGTCACAATTGGTGACTTACGCGGCGTATGAGTAATAAAAACAACGTAGCCGTCACTTTAACTGGGCTTCTAAGTGCGACTTGCGACCAGGCCCAAAGCTTTATATTGTTTCGGTTTGTTTGTTTCAACGTCAACGTCAACGTCGACGGCGACGGCGACGCAGCAACTCAGCCGGAAAATGAAAAATATAAATTGGCCCCACGGCTGGGAAACAGAATTATTTAACGTACAAACGTCGTGTCAGACAGTTGTCTTACTTCAAGTTGTTCTTCAAATCAGTTAACTTAAAATTTAGACGCGTCTCCCTTGGCGCATTATTCACATTATTCGCAATTCAATTCAAGACAATAAACAAGAAACATGTTTGCCAAGTGCTTGACGCTTTTGGTAAGTATGAAGCGACAACAAAACTGAAAGGAATATTCTGTTAATTTGAGGAAACAAATCGCAGCACACAGAACCAAAAAAATCCAAAATAAAAACTATCTCAAACGGTTTCGAAATTGCGGTGGACTTTAAAATTAAATTTAGCAACAGAAATAATACATAAACATTTTAAAAATCAAATAAATTTATAGAAAAAGTTTACAATGAAATTTGTATGTATCAAATGGCAATGAAATATTGAAGCATTCTTTATATTTTCTAAAAATGAATCAATTTCACTTTTGATCCAACTATTTCGGACTTTAAAGAAATCCAAGCTTAACTAATTTGATTTTTTAAATTTTTTTGTATTTTATCTGTTTATTTTAATATAAAAAATTTTAAAACTTAACTTTTGAGTTGATTTCTTTAGCTGTGAAGTTCCTGCAAATTAAACTTTTTATACTTTTTTCCTGTGTACACGTAAAGCTTTAAATTTAAGTTTCATTGGCGATTTAAACGCACTCAAAATATTTCTTTTTTTATACTTTTGGTCAAAATAAATTTAAGGAATGTTAAGCTTTAATTTTAAATTGATTTAATATTTTTTTTTGTGTAGTTCCTCGGTCTTGCGTGTGGCGCGTGGGGAGAAGCTTCAACCACAAATCAGGACGCCAACAGAAGTGACTTGGCCACCGCAGAAACCTCAGCGAAATGTAAGATTTATAGGAGAGTTTTCAAATGCTTAGTAAATGTTTAATTTCAAATACTTTCCTCAAGTGCTAAACTTGGGAAGTTTATTTGGCCAGGGCACTGGATATCCGAACTATGGCAACAATTATCCCAGCTATGGATACAACAACAACAATGGTTACTACAATAGACCCAACACGGGATACTATCCAAAACCGGGATATTATTACTCCTAGCAACAATTATGTCCGAGCACAGGAAGTGGCTATTATCCGAGCACAGGAAGTGGCTATTATCCGAGCACAGGAAATGGATATTATCCGACGACAAATATACTTGGAACGACAGGATATGGCGGCTATGGCGGCTATGGAGGTAATGGCGGATTGAGACAATATTCGGGTTATTGGCAGCCCGATTATAACGGTCAGCGCAATCGTGGTTACGGCTATTACCGGCAATCTGATCGCTTTGGCTTGCCCCGCGATTATAATAGCCATGGCTCATATCGTGGCTATGACTAAGTGCTTTGTTGCTGTTGTTATTGCCATTGTTGTTGTCGATCTGTTGCGCTTTTTGTGTATATATAACTTGCTTGCTTAGTAATAAATATCTTATGTCTACTAATTTATTTTAAGCAGCATTTTAATTCAATTTTTTTTTTTTGTTTTTTTTTATTTTATTTATTTTTTTTATTTTATTTATTTTATTTTTGATTATTCATTATTTATTATTTATCATTTATTAATTATTCATTATTTATTATTTATTATTTATTATTTATTATTTATTATTTATTATTTATTATTTATTTTTTATTATTTATTATTTATTATTTTTATTATTTATTAATTATTTATTATTTATTGTTTATTATTTATTATCTATTATTTATTTTTTTTTATTTATAATTTTAACAATACCGTTCTGTCGTTTTGTGATAAAACAGGCATACCCTCTTCCAGGGTATAAGCGATCACTTTAAAAGACAAGTTTCATTTCAGAACGATACGCCCAATTGCACGCTGAAATTTGTCATTATGGGTGTCATATGAGAATCTATTATACATCAGCAATGCAATTATGTCTCTCTGTGTGTATGTGTGTGTGTGTATTTGTGTCTGTGTAATGTGTGTGTAATTGTTGTCTTAATCAACTTGTCTCGTCGTCAATTCGGAGTTTGTCTAACAACTACAAGGTAGTCGCATTTTTAGTTGACTGCCTAAAAGTATGCAATGTTTATTTACTATGACACGAGTTGCCAACTCTGTGTTTAAAAGCAGACGCATTGTTTGCTCTCTTCCTCTCTCCCTCTCTCTATCTCACTTTTCTTTTCTTCTGCAGGCTTGGTGCGCAACACATATGGTTGAGGAGCGAGTGAGACAGCGATAGAGCGAGATAGCAGATGCCGTTTTTAGACTTTGGCAACTGTTATGCTTCGGCAAACAACAAACACCAGCAACAACAACATTAATAGCACCAAGAACAATTACAACAACAACAACAACAACAACAACAACAACATTTGGCTCGTAAAGTTTTACATGCACTTTATTTGCAACGCCCGCATTACCAACTTTCAATATTAACTGCATGCAGCAGCCACGCCCCCCGCCACCCGCCCACGCCATACTGTCTTTATCATGCATACATCTTGTGACACAAGAATGCCACAGTCGAGGTGCTCGACTGTTGAATGCCCAGTAGAAATAAATTTAAAAAAGATTAAAAATTTAAAAAGACATATTTAAAAAAGCTAAAAAATATTTAGCTATAGTATATGAAAAAAGTAAATAAAGCAAAAAACCTTTTTTAAACTTGAACCCAAAATAATAAAAATATTAAATGATCAAAAACATTAAACAGCTCATAAAACATTTATGCTTAGCTATAATTATTGATTTATGACAAACCCATAAGCCTTTCTGCTCTTTAGGTGCTGGGCTAACAAGCAGAAGAAGCAACTGAAGACAATGAAAATGAAGCAGAAGCAGAAGAAGAAGCAGCAGCAACTGCCAACGCATTTTCGGGGCCAAGTTTTGCGGCTGCCTTTTTTATGTCTGCGTCTTAACTTATAGAGTAAAGTCATGTTTATGTTTATACTCTCGTATTTCTTTGTTTTCTGGGGGCCAGTTATGTTGAACAGAGGGGTGTGCAGAGGTGGGGAGGGGCACACTATCAAATAGTGTACACAAAATGCAACGAAGCGTGTGTTTTGTTCCCCCTTGACAAAAATTCCGCTGGAGATGCTTGGCATTCCAGCGCGTTTTCCATTTTCCATTTTCCAGTTGTCAGTTGTTGTTGCTACTTTTGTTGACAATCTTAAGTCGCTTCTCGGCTACTGATAAACTAAAACCAATTTTCTTGTTACAACAAAACAACAATAAAGTAAACACAAGACAGCAACAAGAAGCGTTTAGTTTGAAGTAGTTTTTGCTGATAAGAGTTAAGGGTTAAAAAATCAGGACTGAAATAAAGATTTGAATGAATGGAGCAGTCTTAAATATTTTTAAACGATACAAGATAAACTTAGGCTTTTTATTTTAACTATTTAAGATTTTTTTGGTTTAAAAATCCATTGGTATTTTCTTATATTTTCATATATCCATTTTTTTATTGAATTTATAATATATTTATTTGTTTTATTATAAATACTTTGCATATTGTAATCGCTACATTGCATGTTTCTTTTTTTGTATTTAATCTACATCCCTGCTTAAAAAATTTCCATGCTGTACAATAAATAAAACTCACATTTTAATTAGCAAAATAGTCGAAATAACTTTGCAGAAATTTGAAAATTTTCCCTACTTTGAACTGAGCCAAAGTCAACACACAAAACGCATAAATTTTGGGCATCATATGACAGCAATTAAAATGTTACTCGTTATTCCTCCACGAAATCTTAAATATTCCATTCGTTCAATTCCTTAATCTATCAATGCGCATGATGTCTCATTCTTCCTCTTCAACCCTTTCTTTCTGTATATCTCTCTCTCTCTTTCTCTGTCTGCTTGTCTGTCTTTCTGCTCAACTGTTTCCATTCAATGAATGCGACGCTTCCTTCCGCGACGGCCATAAAAAAGTTATGTGCAAAGGGGAAAAACCGAGAACGATTTGTGGCACATATATTTTTGGTGAGCAGACGAGTAAATACTCTACACTGATAAAAAAAAAGTTGTCGTTGCTTTACACATTTATTAAACGACATTTTAAGTCTTGAGATCAAAATTTTAATTATAGACATATCAACCAAAAACTTGGAAAAATGGAGAAAAAATATTAAATGTAAGACCTAAAATTTTTGTATATATTTTTTAATTTTCCTTTTAAAGGTGTCTTGTTCTAGAAAAATGTTGTTGACTTTAGAAACTGGTATTTAGCTTGAATAGGAATATATAAGCCTTATAGTTAATCTGACACTCTACATTTAATTTCATAACAACGTACAAATATTCTTTTTGGCAAGTGTACACAAAAGAAGCAGAAATAAGCAGCAAATGGTGTGCGGAATTCCATTTATCGTTAGATTGTTTAAAGCACACACACACACACTCACACACACACACAGGCGCATTTATGTGCTCATAAAAAATAGCCAGAATCGCACAATTCTTTGCTGTGGCGCACTAAAATTATGATCAAATGAAACTACGCAAAAATGTTGCCCATACGCAATGTTGGCCCATTTTATTATTATTATTATTGTTTTTATTGTCTTAGCTGCAATGCTTGTTGTTGTTTATGGAAAACGAACTCGGCGAGCACTGAAGACAAGTAAAAAAGTAAAAATAAAACAAAAATAATTAAAACATTGACAGTACACACGGAGCACACAGACAATAAATAAAATGATAAAGAAATGGAAATTATTTATTTGGCGATGGGGGCTTTAGCATCGTCACGCGTTGAAATCTAATGTTAACAACATTTTAATTAACTCCAGCAATAACAACAACAATAACAACTATGGACAGAGGCCAAATTAAGGCATACGAATGCCGCAATGAATTTGTTATTGGATTAATCGACCAATCCGGCAGTTTATTTAGCGGCAACAAATGCCAAATATTTGCATGGCATATTTTATTTATTAATTCTTTTATTTTTAGTAAAGTCACCATGAAACGTAAGCTAAATACGAGTACTCGTGAATGCACCCACAATTGCATTTCCAACAAAACTTGTAACTTTACTTCAATTTGCCAACTTTTGCATGGGAAAACAAATATTGCTTTAGGCACACTGAAAGAAAAACTCTGAACAAAGTTGGGTCATTAAAATAGTTTTCTTTTGTGGAACATTTTAGTTGAAAAGTTTAACTTTTATTTTTAGGCATTTTTTTTTAAATTTTTAAAATACGTTTCCTCCTAAGTATCCTTGTTATTGAAATAGTTTATTTATTTATTTAATATCGACTTAAAGCAGTCAATAAAATATTAGCAGTAAATAAGAACCTTATTAACCAATTAATAAATATAATAAAAATAAATCAAAACTGACCAATTTATAAAAAATTACAATAAATTGTAATTATTGAACAAAATTAGGAATTAATTATATTTTGGACTGTTTATTAAAAATAAGCAATTAGTAATTAAAGAAAATAATTTAGACATAGAAATTTCTGATGTCTAATTTTAGAAAATCTGAATTTTCTCGAGATCAATTTGTTGTATATTTAAATCATACCTGTTAAATTTCGATTAGAATTACTAATCAATTAGATTATTTTGGAAATATTCGTAGTATAATGAATACGATTACAAAAAATCAGAAATAATCTAAAATTATTACAATTATTCAAAAATAATCAGAAAAAATCAAAAATAATCTTTTTGATTATTTCGGATTATTTTTGTTTTTTTCTGATTATTTTGGCTACTTTGATTGTGCAAATTTTAAATAATTTGATTTTTACTAAATAGTCATAAATAATCAAAAAAAAAAAAATAAAAATAGTCAGAAATAATCAGAAACAATCAGAAAAAATCAAAAATAATCCGATCAAAAAGAATATTTTTGATTATTTTTGATTTTTTCTGACTATTTTTGAATGATTGTAATAATTTTAGATTATTTTTGATTTTTTGTAAAAATTAGAAAAAATATTTGTAATTTAATCATTAGTTCGACTTTTAAGCAAAAATAATCTAATTTCTAATGATGATGGTTACTTATCATTATTTAACAGGTATGATTTAAATGAAAATAAATTTAAAAATCTTACATACTAAGTTTAAATTGAAAATGTTTTCTATAGGAAAAGTGTCTTTTCCTGAGAGGTGGAAAACTTGATAGCAATCTTTTAATCACGAAAATGTTCAAATAATATTCAATAATTTGTACACTGCACTTAAACGTTATTGTTAAAAACAACATTCGAAATTGGTAACTTCCAAAAGCTTTTCTACGTTTCTGTCAGTGTATAAATGTTTATAGACTCGCCTGTGAAACAAGGGAAACTCGAGTGTTGACAACTGACAGAACTTTAAGAACTTTAGCAGCTCATCTCACGTACTTATCTGAAGAGCGTGAAGTTGTTTTTGGCCAGAAGGAAAGGAAAGGAAAGGAAAAGATAGAAATTGCTTGTTCAGACGGCAGCTGTTTGGCCAAAACTTTTGGCCTGCGGCTAAAATGGCCGACGAAAACTTTGCATAGCCCTTCATAATTTGGTCTTCATTCGCAGATGCTTGCTTTGGGCCAAGATTTCGTACTTTTGGCTATTCCATGGATTAAATTGAATTGCAATTGAGTTAGCCATGTTGATTGATATGTAAAATTTTGGGCAACAGCTTCTGTGTTACCTGTTGAGGTAATGACATTGCCAATGTCCTGATATTATGGCCAATTTGAATTGGATGGTACCCACATCAAGGCATGCGACTTTACATATATTCAAATTTAACACCTGTCATTTGAATATTCCACATACAAAATGGTTGACAGGTGTCTTGCGAAACGTTTAAAATTCCCAGATACTGGGTAACAATCATAATAAAAAAAGGAAACTCTCGGCAGGAGTTGGGACGATTAAACTGTCAGCATAAATCTATTAGCCTCGACAAATAAATTGGATTGAATAAAGTATATGCCTTAAATTTATTTCTTAGTTAATTTTATAGCTGGTCATAATTTTATTAAAGTTGTGTTTTAAATCGCAAACATACTATTTATATACAGATTCTCCCTGAGAGTTGTTCAACTGACATGCTTAACTGATTAACACCTTTAAGTTGGGCGTGAGTTGGATTCGATTTGACAAAAAAGAGCCACGTGCCCGATTTTCAGTTTGTGTGCGTAAAAAACTCGTAGTACACCGAAAAAAAAGCCCAAATTATCTACTGAATACATTCGACAAATAATTATTAAAATTAAAATAAGAAAATATGTTTTTAAATTTACAATTCAATATTAAACATGCATTTATATTTTAAAAAGTATTTAAAATTATCTACTGATTACACTCGACAAAAAATTATCTAAACTTAATAGTAAAATAAGAAAATATGATTTTAAATTAACAATTCAAAATTATACAAGTATTTAGATTTAAATAAAAATGTATTTTAAGAATGTAATGCATTAATTAAATAATTTTATTTATTTATTTATTTATTTAATGTCAACTAAGAGCAGTTAAACAATTAAGTAAAAATTAAAGTATAAAGTATATTAAATAAAAAAATTAAGTTAAATATTTATAGTTAAATTTAATGTTATACTGAAAAGATAAAAATTAATTTAAAAAAATATAGTAAATTTAAAATTAAAATTACAATCAAAAATTTAAAATCTGGGTGTATTAAAAATTATAAATGATCCATTTACTTAAAAAAAAATTAATGAAAAATTATTTAATATTTATTTTCGCATTAATATTATAATTTAATTTAATAATAATAAATAAAAGTCCAAAATCAGAAAATATTTAAAATCATTAGGCATTGATTTTATACTGGAGTCAAGTACTTTCTCTCTGTGCATAAATTACAGTTTGACATTGACATTCAGCGGGCTATAAACGTTTCCAGCTAAATCTCTTTCACTCTGTCTAACAACAAGAAGAGTTCCACTTTCAGCTGTTATCCAACGTTGTTATCAACAGCACGTGCGGAAAGCGTAGACTATAAATGATTTAAATCATTATCATATCACAATTTGTTATGATTTGCCTCTCTCCTTTCTCTCTCTCTCTCTCTCCCTCTCTCTGGCAAAACATCAAGTAGCTGACGGCTTGCCAGACTCACAGTTATTGTTTAATGTGCATAAATCAAATCAAAATGCCTGTCAACATTTTACCATTTGCATTCAAGTGGAATTTAAGCATAATTGCATTTAATTTTATGCATAAATATTGAACGTTGAGTCGATGGAGACTTGCTCGAGTGTGTGTGTTAACAATGTAAATACTTCAACGATGATAGGCCATAAAAAAAAGTACTTGATAACTTGATGGAACTCGTGTATATATTACATATATGAAGTCCATTAAAGTGTAAGGCAGAGGAAAAATAAATGTGAAAGATGGAATACTCTAAAGAGTATTGATTTATGACTTTAATGTCAATTATATATATTATACTAAAAGTCTTTTAAAATGGTATTAAATCTAATAAATTCATGAGTTTAAAGCTCCAGTCTTCAGGTCTATTCTTGACAAGTTTAAGCCTTCAAAATCTCATTCTATTTAGGACTCTAAATAATTTATTTTTATTTATTTAAACTAATAAATTGCTCATACATTTCTTGCTTCTATACTATAATTTAAAAGCTTCTAAGTTTAAATGTTTCCTCCACATTTTTCTTCACAAAAGGGTATACAATATAGAGCTTTGATTTCTGAAGATCCAAAGTCTGATATACACTTTAATGTGTCGCATGCTTCAAGCGAGTAAATAAACAAATTTAATTTGAGCATTTAGCAGACAAACTGGTATCAGTAGCTACTAAAAGCAGACTGTTAAAAGTCAGCCAAAATACATAGAAAAGTTCAACTGTATTGGTGTGAAAAATATCATTTTATATCAAAGAGTTGAAGCGTATCGATGTGATTGGAAGTTTATAGCCACAGCAGTGTGCACAAAATTTACTTAATTAGTTTGTATTTAATTCAATTCACAAGTAAATAATAAATATATTGCAAATGTATTAAATAGATGACGACTTGTAGTTCGCTTTCTTCTACTGTAAACTGCAAAGCTATTTGTGAAATCATTTAGAGTACTTTTAAAAGCTTAAATTAAGCGTAAAGCCATTAGGACTCACATGTAGTTATATGTATACTGTAACATCTCCAGCTGATCAAAGCTGAATATCAAATACATTTCCATTAATAATGTCTGCAAATTGTGAGTATCATCAATTGAAATGATATACAAAAAACACACAAATGTCACTGTCAATTGAAACAATTATTGACTGGCCGCAAAGTAGATACAATTTATACACAGGCATATTAATAAAGAGCTCACTGTGATACCCTGTAAAAGACTGAACTATGCTAAAGGCAAGCTGAACTAATAAACACAGTTGATGACTGGATTTGTTAAGATAATATTTTAGAAATATAAATTTAGAAAATAAACAATTAATTCAAATTTTTATCAAAAATTAAAGGGAAAACTCTTAGTTTTAAGCTCAGTTTTGTTAGTAAATATTACACATTTTTATTTATTTTTTACTACATGTAAGACTAGAATATCTGAGATTTTTAAAACAATTTTTTTTAATAATAATCAATAATTTTAAATATTTAATTTTAAGTTAGAGAGTAACTGCTAGTATATCATTGTTTAAACTTTAGTTTGACCCTTTCTTATCACTGATTACAAATAGTAGTGCACACATTAAGATACCAGTGTTTGTTTTACTAACAGATAACGTACAAAATCTTAGTCAATCGACTATTTAAGCTACTAATTGAATTAAAATAATCACAATAATAAATGATTTATCGCTTTGTGGTCTTTTATCTGACATGATAATCGAATCGACGGCTGAGTGATAAAAACAATCTACACTCTGTTGGAATGGAACTGACGGCAACACATGTAGGTATATAAAAGTGGGTAGGTTGCTTCTCTGAAAGATAAATAAATACGACTTATTGGGACTCTGATATAAAGCAGAGACACGCCCATTTCCATATTATTGTTATTGTTGTTGTTGTTGTTGTGGTTGTTGCTGTTTAACGCAATGTGATTTTTATTGGTGTTCAGTGCGAAAATTGATTAAGATATTGCTGCACCTGCGTTAGCGTACCTTTTGCTTGTACCACATGACGTATGCGTATTTTTTGCTTTCAAGATAAAGTGCGCTGCGTTCTCAGTGTGTGTGTGTGTGTGTGTTTGTGTGCGCACGCCTGCCTTGTCCGTGTATTTGTGTGTGTGTGTGTGTGTGTGAGGAATCAATAGAAGCGTATAACGCTTTGCCGGGCCCGAAAAAAATAATGTGAAACAGAGCGGCCATCAGTTGCTTCTGTGCGCTTTCATTGTGCGGTTGCCTGGCGATCAACGCGGCGTATACGTTCTGTGAAATAAATATAAAATAAAAAATACAAACACTGCGTATACGTTATATTTTTGAATATAAATGAAAATCAAAGTGTCACGTTTTAAGTGAATTATTATTATAAGTTGACATTGGATTTCAATTTGCATTGAATGGAGCCTTAATCAACAACGGCAGCGTCAGAAATCGCCCGAATAAAGCTAACGGCATCGAGTAATTAAAATTATAACAGCGTTAAACTATAAACAATTGGCGATTGCGTGCATTAAACAAATGGACGCAAAATCAATAACAAAAATAGACTAAAAACAAACCAAAAGCTAATTGCATTTTGCCCAACAGGCAACGAGTACAACAACAACAACAAATAGTGTGTATGTGTGTGTGTGTGAAGTCATTATTTAATTATTATTATAACTATTATATTTGTATAAATTAAAACCGTTGGTGTAATTAATTTCTCACGTGAATTTCCCGTATTTCACGCCAGAAAAGTGGAAATTCGTTTCACATAAAACAAATAAATAAATTAAAAAAAAAAAAAAATTGATATATAAAACCATATATATTAAAAAATGAAATGGAGAATTTGCATTTCCGTTTATAACATTTGAATGCATTTCAATTGCACATTAAAATTCATTTTCATTACAATTAAGAGCATTAAATGCATTTATTTGGCATCGCAAACGGAATACTAAATAATCGAGACAGACACCATCCAACTACAAAGTAGTCAAACAATCATTCATTCCGACATTCGATCGAGACGCATAAATAAACTACTCAATTTGAAAATAGGTGAACAACTTTAAGATATCTTATAAACAGGTAAGATGCATTTTTTAATAGTAGTTTGAACTCTTAATATATTATTAATATAATTTATTTTAGCTTAAATAATTAACATGTCTTTTTTTTAATGTATAACTAATTTTAAAGAATTTTAAAGTCTTTTACCTTGTTTGAAATTTAAATAGCTTCAGTTAACTATGTATTTTGAATCCTTCTTTCATCTTTAAATAAATGCGGCAGCTAAATTTCATTCAATTGAAAAATTTGAAAATTTTCAATAATTTCCATATTCTTTTTTTAGGTAGTTTGATTTTTAAATTTATTATTTCTCTTCATAAACTTAATTTATTTGTTAAATTGAAATTTTTTCTCACATCTTTCATAATTTCCATACTTACTGATATTTAATTTTAAGCCTCATTATCTCTAGAGCTCTTATTGTCTTATCTTAAGCTCATTAGACCTTGCATGATCTAAATCTAGAATGGTTACAGGGTATATAAACTATTAAAAATACAAACACTTCTCGTTATTTGTTTGGCAATCGAGCAATTTATCGTGTGCTGTGTGTGTTTTAGAAAATTTATCAATGAATTTCATTCGCTTTTTTATTAAGAATCTCTGTGTCATGTGGGTGGTACAGTGGTGCGGTGGTTGGGTGGTCGGGTGGCTATTGCGGTGGGTGGGCACAAAGAGCAAGCACCTCAGCATACAAAATAATTTAATGTTTACTTTTGGGCAAATACTTGGGGAAGCATTGTGGTACTTAATTGCGGATACAACAATTCTTCGAATTTAACAGAATATAAAGAGCGAATAAAATAAATATTTTGCTTTAAGTTTGCGATCTAACGGGAAACATAAACAACAAATTGATATGATATGAGTCTGATGCGTGTAGAATATGAACAAAAAAGACTTTCCAAAAATTTCTCATTAAATTTTTGAGTTATTCAAAGCGATACACATATTTTCTGATGATAGTATTGTGCCATGGAATTACGTCAACAAATTGCACTGTGGGTGGTAAATAGTCCAGGTGTTTTAGCTACACTTACTACATTTGCTGCCACGCCCAGGAAAACTAAGTGAAATGAAGAAATGTTCAAACAAATAACAAAGCATGTTCGCATCAGTTACAACCTTTCCCCGAACCAGCTGTAATTATGCGCTACATGCAGAACCACAAACAATATTGAAAGAAGAAGCCAAGAGCCTCTACACGCAGAGAAAAAACCCATAGCTAAAATATATAGTCATATTTAATGTGCAAATGTAATAGAATGGACAAAAATTCCGAAAAATTTGAGACTTAAAAATTCTTAAAAGTTTACTTAATTGTTATTTTATCATTAATACAAAAATACCGAAAAATTAGAGATTAAAAAATTATTAAAGGTTTACTAAATTGTGATAAAATTAAATATTGTAAATTATTTTTTTTTTTTTTTTATTTTATTATTTTATTTAAAATCAATGAGTCTAAAATATTATTTATTAATGTTTTGTGAAAATATAATAGTCAAATGTTTTTCATTTTAAATTAAAGAATTCTCAATGGGTTAAGCTCTTGAGATAATATCCTTTGTTTTTATGATGATTAAATTAAATGCTTATTAATTAATTTATTAATTGTTTAATTTATTTTTCTTATCATTTTATTGTATTTAAAATCTATGAGTCTTATAGTTGTTTTTTGTCAAATATTTTCCATCTTAAATTTAAAATACTCAATTACTATAGCTATACATTCTAAGATTATTTCCTTACTTTTTATGATGATTAAATTAAATGTTTATTTTGTATTTATTATTTATTTTAGTCTTTTATTGCATATAAAATCAACTTGTCAAGTTGTTTTTTTTACATAATTGGTAAAATATAAAAATTAAATATTTTTTTTATTAAATTCCATATTAAATCAATTTTTAAGTACTAACATTTTAGACCATATTTTTTTACAAGTGTAGAAATTCACGTCAAAAGTCGACGACAAGGAAAACAAAGACGAAGAAGCACAGGGAAAATTTCTCGTGCCTCGTTGTTCATATTTATGATTGTAATGTGTTGAAGTGAAAAGTGTTATTAAACGTACTCGTATACTCGACGCATAGAAACATGACTTAAAAATGCGTTTTTCTTGTTTTCCTTTTTTCCTTACATTTTTGTTAACCAAATTTTGTTTTGGCTTTAAAGCCAAAGCAATTTCGAGTGGCATTTTAATTTGTACTTGAGTTGCGTGCTCTCGAAGCCTTTTCCAAGAAGCCCTTCTGTCATGTCAAGCGATGTCAAATGAGTCTTTGTTTGGTTTGAACTTTGCGATTCTTGAGAACTTGTCACGCATTCTTTAATTGATGCGCCAGTTAATGACTATAGCTTAAGTTCAATTTGTAACAAGTTCAACTTAAATCTTAAGGGCTTAACTAAACATTTTTGATTAATTCTGTTGACTTTTAATTTTAGAATTTAGCAATTAATTGTTGCCTTAAGTCTTGACACATTATTTAATTTTTTATTTTCAATTTGAAAGCATTCGATTTGTAACAAGTTCATCTCAAATCTTGGCAGCTTATTTATTTTCTCTAATTGCTTGGTTTAATTCTGTTGACTTTTAATTCTTGAGCCTACCAAATGCCTCCAGTTGTTAATCTATGCCTGGTTGAATTAATTAACTTTTTATTTTCAAGTTTAAAGAATTAAAATCACACATTTTTCCTGTTGTTTGCTTTAAGTTGGCAAATTGAAATTCATTTTAAAACAAACGTAAATATTTTTGTTTTATTGCAGAGGATATTATGTTACCGTAAAAAAGAGAGTGATTGAGAGAGGGGAAGATGAAAAGCAGAAAGTTTTGTTAAGATAAAACAATTGTATAACGAGATGAAACAGGGATTGAAATTCTTAGAAGCAAGACTTGAACAGAAAAACATAAATTAATTAAGAACAATGTAAGGAATTGTAGGACATATTTTTTAAATTTAAATGTAACGCAAGTAAAGGAAGTTATTTCTGATACTATATGTTAAAATGGAATGATCATTTACAGAACACTTAATAGGTTAACCTAATTTGTATCTGACTAAGAAAACTCAAATTGTTTAATTTAAATTTTAGTAAAACTTGAAAAAATATAAATAATGTGAATAATTAAATGCTTTAAAAATTAAATGTTATCCAGTAAACTCTGATTAACAACTGCTACAGAGTATCTGCTGGTCAACCACATAACATTTCATTTTGATTCTTCAAAATAATAGCCTACTTATTTGGGCAACGCTTTAAATTTGAAGCACGTTCTCATTTGCAATAATTCACAAAATACTTGCTGAATTAACATATGACGCCAGTATGAAAAAAAATACGCAAAAAGCATTAAGGTAAAAAATGTAAAAAAAAGTATGCGGTTAAGGTAACGTTTCCTCTTTTTATTAAGCTTCAACTCTCGAGTTAAATCAAAAATATTCACTGGGGCAATTTGGGCGTGGAAAGTGCTCGGTTTTGTAGCCATTGCCTTTGATGAGCAGTTTCGTGGATTCATTGGAATGTAATTGTTGCTCTTTGTTTGCAACGCCACAAAAAGCAACTCGATACACGTGAAACACCCATGGGAAAATCGATGTAATGAAAAGTGTGCATTCCTTTCAACCTGCACAGCAAATCAGGGATCGGTTGCATGCCTCGTCAATTTCCTTTTTTAATGAGCTTAGTGTGAAAGCTCCGTGTAAAAAGGTCACATGACACAAGAAAAAATGTGCACGGGAATAGGTCAAAAGTTACTAAAAATAGCACAGAAAAAATACGAAACGAAAACTTGTTGTCTATCTTGGCAACTAATTTATAAATTTCATCAACATCTTTATCGTCAGGGTTGCCAGGCACAATTCAATGTGTCAAATATTCAACGAAGCACGTCAACATTGCCACTTTCCACCTTCTACTTTCCACTTTTCCACTTCCACATCGCTTCCCTACCATGTTGACACTTATTGAAAAATTGCAAATTTCTTTTGCTTCGCTATCTTGCTGTAAAAACAAACCGCGAGAAGTCAATGGCGACGATGTTAACTGAAGAAGCAATGCAAATACATGTATTTCTATGGCAAACGGAACTCAACTTCAACCCACATCTCTTTTGTTGTCTGCAGTAAACGGCAATTATTTGCAAATTTGTGCAAATTTTCGCATTGACATACCCTCTAACAAAGGGAAAAATAGTAAAAGAATATAAAAGTGTGCACTGATAAAAAAGATTTTGCTTAAAGCATGAATACACCCAGTAAAATAAGTATATGTGGATGAAGTTATTCAAAAAAAATAAAAGATATGATGCAGATTTCTTAAAATAATCTTATCATTTAATTTTCGTTTGAATGACACAACATTTTTTTTAACCCATTAAGTACCCATGGAAAATTTAGAACTTTTATAAAAGTGTTTTTTATTCAACTTTTTTCCTCGATTTATTACAAAAAATATTTTGATTCAAAAAAATTCTTTAAACAATTCTTAGAAAGACAGCAAAAAAAAATGTGTATAATATATTTTTGCTAGTATTTTATTAAATTTTTTAAACATTGGTAAACTGGCAGTTTTTGTATTAAAAGGAGGCAAAAAGTAGGAAGCAGGTATTAAAATAGTCATTTTTTCATTTTAAAAAAATTTTAAAAAATACTAACAATAATATTTTTGAAAAATAATTTATTACTAAAACAAAACTAAAAAAAAATACACAAAATTTTAAAAATGTATTTTCATGTTATTAAAATCTTTTCTATATTCTTCAGAAAGGCTAAAGAATTTTATTTATACAAACATATTTTAAATACTTCAGTTTTTTTTTTTTCAGTCGGAATATACTTTGGGGTTGGATTTAAGCTTTATTGTTCATTTTTAGAGCTGATTACAGGATGTTTTCAAGTCGCTCACTTTTCAATTTCACTTCCCTGCTTGCTACTTGCTTGCCATTGTTCCTTTGCCTTGTTTGCATAAGCATAAGCATTTGCTATATTTAGCAGTCTAATCTTGGACTTAAATCAATTACAAAAAATACTTGCACCAAGTTTTAAGTTCAACATTTTAGTTGAAAAGGTCCAACTACTTTGGTCGCTACGCATAATAAAACTTTTGGCATTTAGTTTTGAGCTTTGCTGCTTTTGATTTTGCAAAATATTCAATCATTCAAGTTTTTAGCTTTCTTCTAAAGAAGTAAAGTAATTACTTAAAAAGTTTACTTCGCTGCACTTTGAGAATGCATTTTTAATCAAACTGCATGCTTGTGTTTCTCCCTTTTATATTTTCTTTCTATGCAGATTGCAATTTATCGAAATTTTCAAATTTCAAGCTAAATATGCCAAAGGGCAGCTAAAATTGTCCAAACAATCATGTGAAATGAAGCGAAACAGCAACGAACAGACGCAAATATTATTGTAAGTAAATGTATACCAAAAAAATAAAAAATGTATTTCGTTGATAAACTGATGAAACTCACTCAGCATTGTCCTGAATTATTGAAGAATAGTCCATCAGATTCCGATATCTAAAGTGTCTGTTGTTCAGCCAGGTATTCGTTGGTGGTCAGTTAATGGTAATGCTTGATATTAGAGGGTATTATGCATTTGTGACGGAATATGTAACACCTAAAAAATTTATAACAATTTCCATTAGAATTCTTATTATTTTAGAATTATTTTAATAATAATATTTTTCTTAAAGTGACTACAAAAATTTTTTTTTTTTAAATCTAGAAATTACTATTTTAACCACTTTTTCCTCATTTTCATACAAAAAGTGGCTTTTTAGCAATTTTCAAAAAATCATAAAAAATACTAGCAAAGAGATTTTTGAAATTTTTTTTTGGCAGTCACTTTTAGAATTGTTTGAAAAATTTTTCAAATTTGACAAATTTATGGTGTGTGAAGACATGAGTGGCACACTGTATTTACTATTACTACAATGATTTTGAGCATAAATTACTAATCAATAAGTTGATTTATTACTTTTAATATTTTTTCATAATCTACAAATAATGTTAAATTATTAATCACAATAAAAACATTTATTAATCATTTGATTTCTTACCTTTATTTCAATTATTTCTCAAATGCATTTGTTGTTTAGCATTAATTGCAATTTTCATTGCTATTATTATTAGTTTCAATTCCTTGCAGAGTATTAGTGCTTCGTTTATGTTTCGTTTTTAAATGTTTTCTGCTTGTTAAATTTTGTTTTGAGTGTGAGTGTCCAACTTTGCTTTGAAGTAACAAAGTTGAGGCAAAGCTCTGCTTTGAAACATTACTCAGCACTAGGGATGGCACGATTAATCATATGATACACAATAATCGATTATTTTGCTTCCATTTGCGATTTAATTGTATCGTAAAATGTGTTGCGATTAATTGAAACACTAATCGATTATTCGATCAAATAATCGCGTCGTTGCCAAAATTTTTTCATGGAAACACACATGGAGATTTTATTCAAAAAAATAGTAGCAAAAATATATTTAAAAATTTTTTTTTGCAGTTACTCTTAGAATTGTTTAACAAAATTTTCTGCATCAAAATATTTTCTGTGAAAAATCGAGGAAAAAAGTTGAAAAAGTAGACTTTTAAATAAATATGAAATTTTCGAAGGGTACTTAATGGGTAAAAGAAAGTTTTGTGTCATTCAAACGGAATTTAAATTTCCATTGATGAAAATATGTTAACGATAACGGCTCAAATAAGCCTTAAGTGTCAAAATATGACCTGCATACTTTAAGCTGTGAGCCACTGTATTTATATTTTTTTGGCATTTTATTATTGTTCTTAATTTTTGTTGCTATACAATGGCATTGCATTACACAATATTTTAAAAAACTATTACAATAATTAATCATTTGATTAATCGATTATTTAAATTTTTCGTCGATTAATTGCAATTAATAATCGCGTAGCTTAAATTAATCATATGATTCAATAATCGATTAATAAATTTTTTTTGCCATCCCTACTCAGCACACAATTATTCGTCTAATTAAAGCTCAGGTTCGTTGAAAAGTATATGCCTATTGCTTTTGTGATGGTCTCAAATTGATCAATCAACGACAATTTTTTTTTTGACATTCTACTTGATTTATATCAAAATGATGACCTAAAAGAAGTCATTAGTCAAAATGATGTGTCGCCTTTGGGCAATGTGTGTGTACGTTGTTCACATTTCAAGACTGTCACCCAACAACAACAACAATTAGTTGCATTAAATATTAATTTCGTTTTGTGGCATTTAGATGAATGTGATGTCTAGACCAACTTGTAAGTAAGTCGTATACAAATGTTACATGGAAGCAGCTTTATCTGCCTGATTGGATCATTTTCTTTGTGTCACTCGGCATTGCATTTAAATGTGTTGATTAACTTGATTTATATGCCTGAAGCCACAAGAAACGAAAACAGAAAAGCTTTTTAAACGAATTTTGTGAATGCCTAAAACGGAAATTGCACTTTCAACCTAATCCTTAAATGGAATATTGCTGGAGAGGGCCAACCAAAATCGTGTGTAAAAGGATTGTGCAAAGCTCGTAAATCTAAATAAGTGAATTACGTATACGACACAAAGTCCAGGCGAAATTCATGATAATTACATTCCATGTGGCAAATCTCACGCCCGGCAATCAACACTAAATATATATTTTCCTCAAATTGAAAGACAGACAAATTTAGAGAGACACAGACACAAATATTTCAATTTCTGTTGAAAATGTTTTAAAAGCTTTGCAGCATTTTTCTGTGTAGGTTGCGGGGTCAGGGTACAATTTATTTAAGGGATTTTCACCTGGCATTTATTGTATTGTAGCTGCAACAAAGAACCAAACAAATGCCAAAATAACAACAAATTATGTGCAATGTTAAGCTGTCGAAACCTAACAAAAGCCAGACAAATGCCACTCAGTCAGTCAATCGCCTGCGTTGCCAAGTATCAATATCAAATACACAATCTCGTTAATTTTATTACTTTAGATTTTTTAAAAATCAATATAAAATTTTTGTATGATTCAATTTCAAGCAGCAGCTGTCAGTTTCACCGTGCTTATAAATATTAAAACAACACTTATTACAGTGTACAACTTTGGCTCTATTTAAATGAGACTTTTGAATATTTACACGTGCTTTTTCCCATCCAAACGGGTATTTTAATGCGTTTGAGAACCGAAATCAATACGTGAACTGTTTTTTAAGTATCTGAAAATCTCAACTATGCGCATAATCGAACTTAATGTATGCGAACAACGGTTTCCTATCATTACGTGTGCATAACTTGTTTCATTCATCGATTTCATATTTTCCTTTGGTATTTTCTCCTTTTTCATATTTTAGAATTTACTGGAATTTTCCCTTTATTTAACTGACAAAATGCTTTGGCTTATTTTAAGCCATGACCCAAGTGTTTTTATACCATGTACTTCCAAGATTTACAATGATTGATTAGCCTGTGAGAGATTTGTCTGTCTATAAAAATTCCGTGAATTAAAGCCTCAATTGTATGGGAAACATGTCACGAACTCTTGACTTGAGCATTCTTATTTGGTTGTCAAGTGCTGTTCACCTGATTTCCGGTTAATACTCAGCATTAAATGCTTCGCTAGTTCATGTAAATATGCCCGAAAAAAGGTATGACATTAAGCAAAATTTATCATGCGTAAAATCCAAAGCCGAAAACACTTAACAGCACTCAATGGCACTTTACAAATTTGATAGACTCGATATTTCCATCATTAGAAAAGGAACTGATTGCCCAGAACGAAATCTACATAATAAATTTTCCATTTGAAATGTTGTATTATTTAAATATTTGATTGCCAATTTTTGTTGAGCTAAAAACGTATCTTTTTGAATTAAATTTAAAATGTATAAAAATAAATTTGAATCTATAATGAATATCATAAATTTGTTAGCTTAAAATTAAATAAATTAGAATTTTTTTTTTAAATATTTATTTACTAATTTCTTTAATTTATATTGTAATTTAAAGCGTGTAATTTAATTCTATATTAAATAAAATAAATTCAAAATTTTTTTTGTTAGCTTAAAATTAAATAAGTTAGAAATTATTTTTCTTTATTTAATTACTAATTTTTTTAAGTAAAAATTTTAATTTTAAAAGTCCCTAAAAGTCTAAATACATTTATAACTTTTTCTTATGGCCAATTAAAAACATGTGTGTTTGTTTTTCTTACGTTCTAAATATCTGATTAAATGCTTAATAGTTTTCTTTAGTCGACTGCTCTTAGCTGTCCTTAAGTAAATAAATAGGCATGCCATAAAAAATGAATAAGCGTAACTTAAGACTTAAGAAAAGAGCAAACTGTATCTTTTTCTCCTTGAGTACACACATGGCATGTGCTGCTGCCTGGGGCAGAGTGCTCGTAACTTGCCACAAAGCGGCAACAAGAGAAATGACGCACTCGATATTTGCTTATTGCCGGAAGTAGGACAGATAAGTAAATATATTGAGCTCTCCTTTGGCATTCAATTTCCTTTTCATTTTATGGTGACAGGCTCCAGAAAAATGCCTTAAAAAAAAGAAAAACTTAATTAAATTTTAATTATAGGCAGCTGGGAAAAGTTATATATGGTAGATTACAATATTGTTAACTTTGTGACTTCATGTCTTGCAACTTGCAACATGTTCGAGCAACTTGTTGTGTTTTGACTTGAAGTGGCAAGTGACTTGAGTTGGCCAACAGAACTTTCCTTTTGGCTGTTGCTCTAGCATCCTGTCGTCGTCGTTCTGTTCGTCGAATCCGAAGGCACAACTTGCCGCACAGTTGATAACGCACACTCGGTCGGTTAACATGTGCAAACAAACAACTCCCAGAAAGGTGAAAGTAAAACCAAGTGAAACCAAATAAAAACCGCCAATAATTACCCAAAAAAATTAATAAGAATTTCTCAGACATCAATTGGATATTATTTAATATTTACATACTCAAATAGAGTTTAAAAAAAAGTGATTGAGTGAGAAGATAATGAAAATTCTATCTTCAAAATTAATAAGAATTTCTCAGACATCATTTGGGTAATATTAAATTATTACACATTAAAATTTAGATAAAAAAGTGTGAAGATAATGAAAATTCTTTACTCAAAATAAATAAGAATTGGGTATAATTAAATAATTTCATACTGAAAAAGAGATCAAAAAAGTGCGAGAGTGAGAAGATAATGAGAATTTTATACACAAAATTAACAAGAATTTCTCAGTCAACATTTAAGCTATTATTTAATAATTAAATACTGAAATAGAGACATAAAAAAGTGAAAAAATATTGAGGAGCCTGTTGAGCAGCAGAGAGCTGACAACTTAGAGCACCTGCGGGTAACATTCGCATTTATTACAATTACATTTAATACCGCAAAGAAACCACACACGAATCCAAGCCAAGCCAGTTTTCGAAATGCCTTCAGGTGTGGTTTCGTACCTTTGTTTAGCTTTTTATTTGAATGTGACTTAGATTACAATTCGTGCGCTTGAATCGGACACGTGTATTCCTGTTGGGAGAGGATACAAAGGATACGAGTCTTTTAACCACAATGGAGACTGAGAGGCGTGTGTTTGACCCATGTTTAACCCAAAAGACTTGGACAAACTTAATTGACATTTTACTATTTAATGACTTGTCTAAATTTCATGAAATTCAAAGTTATGCCACTGATTTTCATTTGCTTAGAAAATGTTCAAAAACTAGACTGTAAAATATGCAAATATTTAATTTAGTATTTATGACAATTAGTAAATTTTGAAAACTGCTTTTTTTAAGCTATATTTAATTGCTTTAAGAATAAGAAATTTAGCAGACAATTTGGTTATAACACTTCAAAATATACATTAAATTTGTATGAATAAATTAAACAAAAAATTTAATAAATTTAAAAATTTTAATTTTTTTATTAACATTTTCAGACACTAAATTTCTTTAAATATGTATTAACATAGCCTTTTTATTTAATTAATTGAATTTAAAAAAAAAAATTTCTTTTAAAAAAATTTAAATTGAAAAATTTATCTAATGAATCTCTGAAAATAAAAATATCTAATAAAAATTTTGATATAGTTTGCATTTTTTTAACTTATCTAAATTTAAAATTCCTATTACTAAAATTAACAGTAAAAGACTGAGAAGCTTGTGTTTGTCCCATGGCAGCCCAAAGAGCTAGACAAGCATAATTGTCATTTTAATATTTAATGCTGCTGCTCTTGGACTATTTAAATTGAGTTTATTTAGCCATGGACCGAGTTGGCCATCAAAGCAGAAGAGAACTGGCAAAATGCGTTGCTAATAAGCTGCCAAAGCAACCAAAATTATCCGCAGACTCATTACATTCTGTCTGTGACATTAACGCACTTATCCCTTAAGAGTCATAATTTAATATTCTTACAGTAAGATCATCAATGGTTTGCTCTTTAATTATCGACACAGGTGTAAACGCATTTAATTAATTTTCATAATCGAAATACTAAAATGCAAAAAAGGTCAAAGCTCATTAATTATGCAGAGCGTGGAGCAAAACTTAATTAACATTTAGTTCAAGCAAATTTAAGAGAGCGTAAGAGCAGCGAACAATTAAACGAAGACAGCTGAAAGTTTCTGCACAACTGAACAAAGCACAAAAGTGCCAGCTTAAATTGTCCTCAGGGCTAAGGAGACAAGTAAATATATAGCAGAAAAGGACCAGGGGGGACTATCTTAAGGCGGGGTCAATGACAAGATTAAATATGGGCAAACATACCACAGAATTTCCCTTTACGACAAGATCATTTTTTTGTGTATTGTCAGCCAAATAATACCAAAAGTTCATACTCATTCCACAAATTGTAAGCTCAATTTCAAAAGGCGGTTTACGCTTTTGTTTGGCCTTCTTTCCCTATTTTAGACCCAGTGCACAATTATATGCTTATTTGTTTCTCTCCTCCTTTGGCTTCCTTCGCTGCTTATTAAACTTTAGGTCTTTAAACACTTTCAGCAGCACTTTTTTCATATTGCATACTTTTAAGCTCGCCTCACACGGCGTATGCGCAATATGTTATATTTAAAGCCGCAGAAAATTGAAATTTTCTATTAGTCTTTTGATGCGATGACGATGATATGAGTACTTTATGAATTTTTCAATCTGAACACTCACTTTGAAGTCGCATGCTTTGACTATCAGTCTGTTCTCTGTACCTGCATATTGTTGTATTTTAATATGCGTCATTCAAAAATATTCGTACAATTTATTTGATTTTTTTTATTGATACTTGCAATGTTGATTTTTATCTTTGCTCACAAAGCAGCTCTTTTAGAATTTGTTGACAATTTAATAAGTTAATTGAAAAATTGCTTTATTCAGTTTTGAATTTTATTTTTAGATAATCACAGCCACAAAGCAGCAGCTCCTTGAGATGTTTGTCAATTTAATAAGTTAATTGAAACGTCCTTTAGGGTCCATTGAGTCCACAACTTGTCAAGCTGCTGTTAACAGCTTTTCACGCAGAGATTAAATTTAAAGGGGATCCTTTGAGTCTCAGTAATCGATAATAGATCCTGCCATCACATTTATCAATCGCTTATGATCACTGAGCCTTTTGCTTCAGGCACAACACATTTTTTGGGGGCATGGCATAAAAGGATTTTATGGTCCGCAGGACGATATGCTCAGTCATAATGTCAGAGGACTGTGTCGGTCTGCTGAGCTGATAAAGCTTTAAGTTAAATGAGTGTGGCATGCCACAGATTCCCACCCTTCTATACCTGGTGCTGAATGGCAAATATCAACATGTTCCTTTTGTTGTCCACATTTTTTTGGATGCCAAACAAAAAAATGTATATAAGCTTTACATTTAATCAATTTAAGCAAAAAGCCTAAAATGACCCTGACTTTGTTGCTAATTTAAGGATTCCACATGCCGTAAGCGAAATCCGATTAAAGTTCAACCTGAATATGGTATGAGTCTAAGGTATTCTACAACGAAATCTACTTAGCTGGCAAATGTTTTAATTCTATGCTTTAAATTATAGCTCAATACTCAAACCCATGAGCTTCACACACTATAAAGTGGCAAAATTATGCCATTATAAAATGGCAAACTTTAGAACTTGGTAAATATTTTTCATCAATTATCAAAAATTAAAATTTGATATAAAAGCAAACTTAAAAAGTTTGCAAATATTTTTATGTCAATAACTATGTAAGTGCAATGAGAAAAAGGAATAATTTAATTTAATTTTTTTTATTAATTCTAAATTTTATAATTATTTTATTATTATTTTAACCTATTTATTTTGCTTCTTTTCAAATATATTCAGAATTTATTATACAATTTATTCATAATAATGCAATGCAAAGAGAAATAAATAATAAAATATGCTATTTATTATTTTTATTTAATTAAATATTTAATTTAAATTTTTTTAAAAATCCTTTCTTTTTTTGTGTTTGTTTTTTATTTGCATTTAATATTATTTTCACTTATTAATTTTTTGCTTTAAAGTTTTGTTCCATTTTTAGGACCACTCTAGTCTAATTTAATTTTACCTGCTGCTTCATTTTGCAGCGTGCAATTTTGGCTTGTCAATAAAAACAAGCAAAATATTATTAACGTTATAGAAAAAGCAAATATGGTATGTGCCTTAAACTTGTTTAAAAGCAAACAATAACATGGCCAATGGTGCAATGCTCCACTGACCGTCAACGTCAACTGACCTCTGGCAACAAAAGCTTGGATAACCAAATGTTGGCACCAAGTTGGCACCTCCCCTCCCACCTCTGTGACACGCCCCCCTCTCTGACAGGCTGCACTTGACGCATAGTTGATGGGCAGGAGTTTAGGGTCAACGGGCAACGCTTTCAATTATATAAAACAAACTTTTGCCATGAGAAACCTGACAGCTGACCATAACTCACACATCAGTGTAAACTGGGCCAAAAGCTGCACTTTTGGTCAGACAATTGCAAACTGCAAGTGAATTGCATTTAGGGAGATAACAACGTCAACTTGGCAGGTATTTTTGATGCTCTGATTCTTCAGCCTGTTATTCAATACAATGCTTTGGACTGTGACAGCTTATAAATGAAGGACTTTAGATTGATTAACTGCTGCTCGAAATTTAAGGGTTAAGACCACAGAAGAAGGGCAAAAACAGGCTGCAAGTCGGTTAGATAAGCAGCTGCTTAGACATAGATTGATGGACAGACAATTTAATGGCTACAAAACTTGACTTACTTAATTTGTAAGCTGACTTTGCTGCTGTCTTTTATCTGGAAATTACCTGATCAGTCTCAGATACTTCAATTTCTGCCATCTACAATTACTAAATCTCAGGTGCAATTATAGCATATTTTCAGTCGCTGTCATTCATCTCTTAATTCTCTGCATATATCTGATTTGAATTCCCGGCAATTAATTTTTTTCTATAAAAGTAAAACATAATCCTTTGCTTTACTGAATGCCCTGCAGGTTATTTTATTTAATAAGAAATAATTCCTACAATATTTCCAAGAATAATATATTTAAAAAGGATTTTTTTGAGGCAGCAAAATATGGAAAATTTTGACTTATTATGTTTGAGTTTTTGTAAATTAAATTTAAGTCTTGTATGTACATTTTATTTTTTAAAATGATTTATTTTTTAATATTAGTATTTTGATATTTTAATTGCTATAATTTGGAGGAAGCAAATTTCATTAGTTCTCTGAAAAAATGTTATTTAATTTAAAAAAAATTTTCTTGAGGCAGCAAAATATGGAAAATTTTGACTTATTATATTTGAATTTTTTTATATGAAATTTAAGTCTTGTATATAAATTTTATTTTATAAAATTTTTTATTTATTAATATTTATATTTTATTATTTTAATTGCTATAATATGGATCAAAAAAATTTAATAAATTCTATGAAAAAGAATTTAATTTAAATTCGCCTGCAATAATCTGCTCATCTTATAAATTTTAATCCCCTTCATTTCTGTCTGTCTTGCAGGCAAAAGCTGCGGCATTAAAATGCATTGCTATCATAAATAAAAAGCGCGTTTAAGCGTTTAAATGAATTTTTGGCTTAGCCAGAAATTCGCGCAGCTTTAACAGATAGACGCTACTTTGTCTTAAGGGAAAGTCGAAAGAAATTTATATCGGCAACATCAACAACAACTTGAATAACAACAGCAACATGGAAGCGGATATTATATTTAACCAACACCCACATGAGCAATTGTTGCCCGGCGCGGAGGAGGAAGCTGAATTTGGTAAGTTGCCAACTCACGAATTTCTTTTCTCAATACATACATACATATATTTTAGCATTTTTCTTGTCGATGGCAACTAATGGTCTGTTGATACTTTTGACATAAACTCAATTATTATGTTGGCATCCATCATAACATTGTCAAGTTTGTTGTTTGCTTGTTTTTTTTGTGATACTTTGATCTACTGTCGGTCAGTTGGTAATTATATAAGTATTTAAATCATAGTTTGTTGAGAGAGCAGCTGGTAACGAGTATTAAATATTTTGATAGGCAGAAGCAGTCAATGTTGTTAGTTTGCTTATTATTTCTGTTACTATAGTAACGATTTTTGCTTCCTGTCTATCAATCAGGAAACAAAACCAATCAGTATACTTACATAGATTTTCTTTTGATTTTTAAATTAAAAAAAATTTAAAAAGTAAATAAAGCATGATTTAAAAATTTTTTGTACAGTTACTATAAATATTATTTTTAACTATCGATAATATAATTTACTTTCGCGCTAGTTTTAAAAAGCTACGAAATAAATTGTAAAATCTCTAATTATTTTGAAATCAGTTTAAAAAAAGTTTAACCCATGAATTTTAATAACATTCAGCTTCTCCCTATAGAAAAATACAGCAATCGATTTTAATGCACATCTATCGATAGTAAATTGGAGTTTAAGATGCGTTTATCGATAGTAAATTTTAATAACAAACAAGTGGAAAAGGCTATAGTAGAGCTCCCGACTATAGGATACCCGTTACTTATTTAAATTAATTTAAAATATTTTTAAATGCATACTTTTAGGCAGTTGTATTGTCTAAAAGCCTAAATATGCCATTACCACCTTTCTATTTGTCCGATCTTGGTACGATTTACTAGGATGATTGGTAATAATAGTAGTTAACGTTAATTAGTAAAAAATCCTAATACCTAATGGTGGAATTTTTGAAAAATAGTAGATTTGAAGCAGTAGTTCCCTATTTATTATTAAGCTAGATTCCACGAATCATTTAGCAAATTTGAAATTCAAGAGCTTGCAGCAATTCTGTCCCTGACTTTGGCTGCCACTGGTGTCAGAGTTTTGATTGCCAAAGTGTCTGCCGATTTTAATCAGAGTCCTGTCACATTGAGAGGCGTGCTAGATATTATTTCAATTATGCTCTTTTTTGCCATTTTCAATAAATAATCGCTTGCCATTTGCTTGTCTCCGGCTCGTTTTGATTTGCAGAACGTCTGTACGCTGCGCCCGCGGAAATTGTGGCGCTGCTTTCCATTTTTTATGGCGGCATTAGCATTCTGGCTGTCATTGGCAACACGCTGGTGATTTGGGTGGTTGCAACCACGCGGCAAATGCGCACCGTTACCAACATGTATATTGCGAATCTGGCATTTGCGGATGTCATCATCGGACTGTTCAGCATACCGTTTCAGGTGAGTTAACAGTGCACTACACTGATCAAAAAGACAACACTAAAATAAAAAATATTAGCCATAAATATTTTTACAATTTAAATTAGAAAATACAAACTGTTTTTTGCTTTTTATCAAAATTTTAAACATGTTTTTTGTTTATTGATCTTGATAAAAATGTTGTATGAGAAAATTTAGACATAAATTTTTATTTTAAAATTTGAAAGTAAAACTTATTTTAAATTTCTAATACATAAAAGTGATATTCACATACGATAAAAAGTAAAAAAATAGCAATAATACCAAGAAATGTAATTGAAAAATAACATTTGCTATACTTTAATTTTTTTTTTTTATCATTTATTTACTTATTTGATTATTTAATGTCAACTAAGAACAGTTTAATAAAATAAATTTAAAAATGTATGTAAAAGTTAAGTAATATAAAAATTAAATAATTAATTTAAAATAGAGTTAAGTTTAACTAAAATATTAAAAATATTAAAAATCTGGTGATATTATATATTATTTTAGTAAATTATTTTGATTTGTGCTTTGAATATTTGTCATAATTTTTATAATGAAAATTAAGACTTATTCTAGTTTATATTTTAATTTAGTTATTATATTATATTTATTAAATTTAGAAAAATTAAAAATTTTTCCAGTATATTCAATATAAAAAATAAAACTTTTGATTAGTGTATTTTCATGTTTTCTAATTATGCAAAGTTTTGACCACCATATTCCCTGTCCATTCCACCGAGATCTAATTAGGCAATGGTTGAAAAAACATTTTTATTGAGGCAATTGCATTTATGCACGAACATAAATGCTGCATTCAAAATGGTCCGAGTTTGGCATTAATTAAACATTGCGTATACGCAATGTATGATCAGACAAAAGGGGCGCTCAAAAACCTGTTAAATAAATGGAGTTTACTGATTTTTCGAATGGCTGTTAACACTTTGTGCACATAAATCAGTACAATAATGGCATTTAGCCCGGTTTGGTTTTTTGGCATTGGTCGAATTCCCTTTATGAGACAACCGCAAACAACAAAGCGGCAAACACTGATTTCACTATAATCGAGAGCGTCAATTTAATTTCCGGCGCTTAAACACAACGCACACACGCACATGCTGTCGGATTAGAACTTTTGACAGTCTCTCCATTCCATTAAATCCCAATCCCAGTAGCGCCGTCAACTGCAAAGGCTTTTGGCCAAGTGCTAATGGGCTTAGTTGCTTCGCGGCTGCCAGCACTGAATGTGCTAAAAGCCAAATATGGTAATACTGATCTGAATATCAATTCAATCTCTGGCTGCAATAGATGAAGTTCTTATGAGCTATTCGTATTTGTATCAGACCATTACCTTTCTGCTCTCATAATCCATATTTCTATTGATTGGTTTTGCATTTTCAAGTGGAAAAATTGTGCAATGCTGCAAAGTGAATTTTAAATTCTTGCCATTTAGCATCGAGTGTCTGTGCATAATTGAGAAAGCTACAGAAAATTGAATGCATTCTAGTCTTGTCATTCAATTTGCAGTTGGATTCCAAATAAAATAAAATTTATTTTATCTGAAAAAATAAAAAGACGAGGCAGAATGAGAAGGAGCAGCTTCTTGGAGCTTTAAAGTCAGTTAAAGCTTACATTAAAATTTATTGATTTATTATATTTTTATCATTTTTGTATGAAGTAAAACACTTTATTAAATTAAATATTCGTATTCTATTTATATATCCTAGAAAACTAGGTATTCAAAGCCAAGTATTTATTAACAAGTTAAATCAATTGGTTAAAATAGGTAGCTCGTTCATTTATATCCCTAAAATTACATCAAGTTTAATTTAAACTAATTTTCTATTAAAGATTAAGTAATGTGTCTAGACAGAAAACTACTTGGAGAGCACAAGAAACTTCAAAGCTCATACATAATGTCTGATATGAATCACATCAGACTTAAAGCAACATATACTTGAAATTAATGATATACTATACTATATACAATCAAATAATTTAGCAAACTTTGCTCTGTTTATGCCGTTAAGCCTCAACTTCTAGACTCGCAGCATAATAAATATTCATTAAGTTGACAATTAAATAACATTCAGCTGTCACAGCATATTGTCAGTATATTGTTATCAATAGACAAGTGAGTGTTCTGTAATTTGCTCTAATTGTTTGGGTCCTTTCCCGCCCTCCCCCTTTGGAAGCGAAGCCTCTGGATGACATGCTATATGAGGATGCCACATGAACCAGAGACTGAACACTGAATGCGAGCAGACAGCACATAATGCGCACTTTAACTCCATCTGCAAATGCAAAACACGCACTCACATGTGTACAATTCACACACATTCGCACAGTTCACACAAATCACAACATGATGTTGGAACAGAGCGTACGCAGTCACCAGTTAGCAGTTATCAGGCGCATATATAGAGAATAGTTTCGGCAATTTATGCTTGACAAATGCCTGAAGCGATGGGAGAAATGTCCTGAACGTCCTGCTCGCTTATTGTTCTCGCTGTTAATGATATTTGCTCTGCGGTGCGGTGATGTGCTGTGCGCGTTTTAATAGGGGACAATTGTGCACAGATTTGGATCAGTGCTGTCAAAAGCTCATAGGCCAAATAATAAGCTAAGAAAAATGTGATCAAAACTGCTGAAAATAATAAAAAAAATGAAACAGACTTATTTTATTTTTTATTTTTATTGTCTCAATAATTTATTTATAATTATTAACATTACAATTTTCATTTAAAAAAACTTATCTTAGCTGAAAAAAAGCTAAAATGACAACACTGATTTCGTCAAGTATTTGCTATTTATCTAAAAAGCTAAAAAATCTAAATATTTGAATTTTATTAATTTTATTATTTTTTAATTTATTTACTTTTATATTATCGAAATAATAATATTATTTTTTTTTAATATTATAACGCTTTTCATTTAAAAAATAGCTAGCTTTAGCTTAAAAATAGCTAAAATGGCAACAGCTAATAATAATATTTAAATTTTTAGTAGCAGAATAATTTAATTTAATTTTTTTCTTTTTGCTTTTATTATTTAAATAATTTATTTACTATTATTATTATTGTTTTAACAATTTCCATTTAAAAAATAGCTAGTTTTGGCTTAAAAACAGCTAAAGTGGCAGCACTGGCAACAGCTAAATATAATATTAACATTTTGTTTAGCCAATTAATTTTATTTTATTTATTTACTTTTATTATCTAAATTCTTTATTTACTATTCTTATTATTTTAAAAATGTCCATTTAAAAATGGTCTGTTTAAACTGAAAAATTGCTTAAGTGTCAGCACTGATTTTGTTGGTTATTTTCTATTTATCTAAAAAGCTGAAAAAAAATATTAAAATTTTTTTTAACAGATTAATTTTTTTTTTTTTTTTTTTTATTTACTTTTATATTATCTAATTAATTTATTTACTATTATTATTATTCATACAATTCCCATTTAAAAATAGCTAATCTAAGCCGAAAAATAGCTAAAGTGTAAACACTGATTCTGTTGATTTTTTGCCATTTATAAATTTTTTTTTCCTCTACTTTCAGTTTCAAGCCGCATTGCTGCAAAGTTGGAATCTGCCGTTTTTCATGTGCGGCTTTTGTCCCTTTGTCCAGGCGCTGAGCGTAAATGTGTCCGTGTTTACGCTAACTGCAATTGCCATCGATAGACATCGGGCCATAATTAATCCATTGAGGTAAGCCACCTAGCTGACGACTTAATAATGACTTTGTCTCATTAAAATGGGATTATTTATTCACATTCATTCCTTGTCATAGAGCACGTCCGACCAAGTTCATATCCAAGTTCATAATTGCTGGCATTTGGCTCTTGGCTCTCACCTTTGCCGCACCCTTCCTGATTGCTTTTCGGGTCGAGGAAATAACCGACCGCATTCGTGGTAAGTTTACACTCGGCGAAAACTCTTAACACAGATTGATAGAATATTTAAAAAAATATGTTATTGTATGGAGAGCTATTTTCTTCTTTACAAAATCTTAATAAACATAACGAAATTTAGCGAGACTGATACTTAAATATACCTTTGAAGCATACCTGTTATATTTCGATTAGAATTACTAATCAATTAGATTATTTTGGAATTCACTGTTGAAAAATTTGTGATTATATAATGATAACGATTATTTAATCAGAAATAATCTAAACTTATTACAATTATTCAAAAATAATAGGAAAAAATAAAAAATAATCAAAAAAAAATCTTTCTGACTATTTCGGACTATTTTTGATTTTTTCTGATTATTTTGGCTACTCTGATTGTGAAAATTTAAACTAATTGGAATTTTACTAAACTGTCATAAATAATCTGAAATAATCAAAAATACTCAGAAATAATCAGAAAACAATAAAAAATAATCCGAATACTCAAAAATATTATTTTTGATTATTTTTGATTTTTCTGATTATTTTTGAATAATTGTAATAATTTTAGATTATTTTTGATATTTTTTTAATCGTAATCGTCTACCATATTCATTCTTAATTATACTAAAATCAAACTACTATATTATATAATTTTCATAAAAATAATGGGTTGGAAATCTTTTATTTTATTTTTGGAAGACATTTTTATGCTCACATTATCCAAAGTTATAAAACAGTTTTAGAGTTACTATAGAAACAATCTGAAAGTGTATTTTCTCTTAGGCAAGTCAAAGATATCATACTTTTCTCTAAGTGTATTTTTAGACAATTTGTTTTAACCCATGATCCCCTTGAAAATGTCTTTTACAGAGAACGATGAGTACTACAATTTGACTCGAAATTTTTGCATGAACAAAAATCTGTCGGACGAGCAACTGAAGGCATATCGCTATGCTCTGGTCTTTGTGCAGTATCTGGTGCCATTTTGTGTGATTAGCTTCGTTTACATCCAAATGGCCGTCAGATTGTGGGGCACTCGAGCGCCAGGAAATGCGCAGGATTCGCGGGATATAACGCTGCTCAAAAACAAAAAGAAGGTGAGTTGAACACACTTAAAGTGTCTTTTGCAGAGCAGTTTGAAATTGGCAATTAATTTGATTAGTTAAAAAATGTTGTAATTTTTGGATTGAAAATAAAAATATTATCTGTAATCAATTTAAAGTCAATGTTCAAATCAAATTTATACAGCTTCTATATCTGGATATTTTCTTATTTTGCAGGTCATTAAAATGCTAATTATTGTTGTGGTTATCTTTGGACTCTGCTGGCTGCCGTTGCAGCTGTATAATATTCTGCATGTAACGATACCGGAAGTGAATGATTATCGTTTTATAAGCATCATTTGGTTCTGCTGCGATTGGTTGGCCATGAGCAACAGTTGCTACAATCCCTTCATTTATGGCATTTACAATGTGAGTACATTTCCCTTAAATACATTTGTTTATCCTCACTCGAACTTGATCCGACATAGGTAAGCCTAATTCCATCTATTTGATTATTTGCCCAAGGAATGCATACTGTTAATTATCTCGATGAATTTCTGAGAATTTATAAATAGCTAAATCTACATTTAACATACTTTGAGCCCACTCAATCAAGTTAATTAAATGCACGAGCCAGTGTTGCCACCAATATTATTGAACACCTACGGCAATCCTGTCAAACACATAAAGCCTTATACTCTGACCCACTCACTCACAAGGATAACAAACAAGAAGAACAATCCGCAAATCGCTGGCATAAAAGCGCAAATATTTTGCGTTCTTTTAAAAGAAATGGAAATCTCCCGCTTGAAATCGATAAAAATCGAACTGGCAAAAACACAAAAGGCACGCAAAGTTTGTAGTCAGTCCACCCACAAATCCAGACAAAAGAATCTGTCGCTTCTTCTACTTCGACTACCTATTATCCCCTCTTACTTTGCACGTGTGGGCGACAGTTGCCCCATAAATGGCATATATATATATTTTGAGACAAAAAGTTTGTCGACAAATATTTTGGTTTACGACCAACTGTCGAGGGGCGGGCAAACAGCATAAGGGAATAGAAGGGCCAAGAAGTTGCCAAGTGTTGGCAATTAGGAAGTTTGGGTAGCTGAGGGGGAAACTAGGGAGTTCAGCTCGAATTGATAGACTCAAGTGACAGATGGCACCATAAGTAGTAAAATCACGAGGCTCAACTTTCATTAGCAACTTTTTTTCGTTTTTGGTGAATTTTTATCTATTGAGTGTAGAGGAAGTGCCCACTAGTAGAGTGTATTAACTTGGTCAAAAGCTTGTCCATGAGTTTACATAAGAGCAGGACATTTGAAAGGTATTTCTTGTATATATTTTCTATAATTTTTGCATCTGTTGAAGATCTAAAACAATTCAATATTATGCTGTTACATTGCTTTGAAAGTGAAAACGTTTATTAAAATTGAAATGATAAACTGAAAAATTGATAAACATTAATTTGAAAAGGGCAGAGATATTAGAAAAATCACAGCTTAAAATAATTTGTTAGAGAAATAGTTTGTTTTTCTTTCAATTATTGCATAACTATATTCTTTATTGTTGAGGCTTTAAAAATAGTTTCAAAAGCTAAAATTGTTTGCAAATGAATTATGATAATAGAGTGGAACTTGGGCAATTATGACTTGGGTAAATCGATATTAAAAGCATACCTGTTAAATTTCGATTAGAATTACTAATTAATTAGATTATTTTTGTAAATAATCGTAGTGACTGTAATTTGTGATTATATAATGATTACGATTACATAAAATAAAAAATAATCTAAAATTATTACAATTATTCAAATATAATCAGATGAAATCAGAAATAATCAAAAATAATCTTTTTGAGTTTTCGGATTATTTTTGATTTTTTTCTGATTATTTTTGATTATCTATGACTCTTTAGTAAAAATCAAATTATTCTAAATTTTCCCAATCAAAAAACCAAAAATAATCAGAAATAATCACAAAGAAATCAAAAATAATCCAAACAGTCAAAAAGATTATTTTTGATTTTTTCTGATTGTTTTTGAATAATTGTAATAATTTTAGATTATTTTTTATTTTACGTAATCGTAATAATTATATAATTGGGCAAAGCCCAAAAAAATCGTAATTTAAGCATTAGTTCGACTTTTAAACAAAAATAATTTAATTACTAATGATAATGATTACTAATCATTCAACAGGTATGATTAAAAGTCAAATATTTTAACAAATTTAATTAAATTCGAATTTAGAAAATCCGCTTGATTATCTGTTAAGTTACAAAATTTAAATATCCTATTTTCAATATAAAATATTTTTTGAACTTTACTATCTATTGATGTTTTGTTTACGCCATTAAGAGCATACAGTTGTCGTGCAAATTGAATGATATTGCGATATTTTCATAAGACAGCAGAAAATACAAGTTGAATTTGATTGGCATTTGTGTATTTCGCTTATTTACGCAGTATGTTGTGTTTTTGTTTTTGCAGGAGAAGTTCAAGCGTGAGTTCAACAAACGATTTGCCGCCTGCTTCTGCAAATTCCAGACGACGCTGGATCAGCACGAGCGGACTCTGTCGATGCACACGCGCGCCAGTTCCATCCGCTCCACATACGCGAATTCATCGATGCGCATACGCAGCAATTTCTTTGGCGGCAAAGGCGGCGGAGGCGGACTGCAAATGAATCGAAATGGTATAAGTAATTTAAATGGACATGGACATAACAGTAGCTACAACAATAATGGACATCAGAGTCATGTGGTGACATTTGCCAGCGGCGGTGGTGGTGGTGGCAACCCTGTGCCACCATGGCGACGAAATAATTTCAAGCCGCTGCATCCCGATGTCGTTGAATGTGAGGATGATTTGGCATTGATGGAGCTGCCCTCAACGAGTGAGGAGCATCCCTCAAGTATATGCGGAACGGGAACGGGAGCGGGGGTACAGTTGTCATTGCTCAAAGCGGAATCGCGTGAAAGTTCCAGCTGCATTTGTGAGCAGGAATTTGGCAGTCGCATGGAATGCGACGGAACTTGCATACTCAGCGAAGTATCTCGTGTGCAACAACCGACGGCGACAACGACAACGACAACAACAATAATCAGAGGAGGGGCAGGCGAAAAATTATGGCAGCCACTGTAAGGTTGAGCCAAGTACACTGATAAACAAGAAACCGGTTTCTAAAAAACAAGAATATTCTGAACAAATATTTTTTACGTTAATTTAGTTGTGATTTAAAAACATCGATGCATTGATGAATTGACGTTGGAAAAATCAAATCATGACAGATCTTGACTCATTGTGGAGCCCAAACGGTAAGAGCTAGGAGGGTACAATTTGCACACAGTTTCCACACTTCATGTTGGGTAGAATTCCCCTAGTAACTGTATTTCATCAATGTCGCTTCATCAATGATTTATCGTTGTTTTTTCATCACTAAAATAAAGACAATTTTTTAGAGAAAGTTTCAAGACAACACAATTCTGCAATCAAGATGATTTCTCTTATTTTAAGAGGTTTCATACTCGATGCATTTCTTAGACAACTGTACTAAAAAATAGCATATTTCACACCAAATTTCAGAATTTTCATTTCAAAAATAAATTGAGAAATAAATGTATTTATCAGTGTAGTAAATTGGGCTGACAGACTGTGATTTTGTAATAATAAAGAATTGTGATTGCAAATACAATGAGCAAATGCAATGATGCAAATGCGAATGCTAATGCATTGGCCAATGCTAATGCAAATGCTAATGAACGTTCTAAGCTGGAATCAAACGAATCCCTGTACAGTATTATAAATGTATTCAACTCTTTGCATGTCGAATTATTTTCTAGCTTTAAAACAATTTTCCGACAACAATAAAGATAATTTAATGTATAAGCATAATATTAAAATATTCCCACAGCAATTGCTAAATAAATAAACATAAATAGTTGTATTTTGATTTTCTCGCGGCTAATTTCTCACTTTTTGCAATTGGCTTTAATTAAAAGGCACATGAAATCAATTAACTAGCATTAAACGTAAATTATGGAATTAGTGTTTAAAGAACAATAAAAAATCTATTTATATATGAATGTTAATGTGTGTAGGATGTCATAAATAACATTTGACTGCATCGAACAAAAAACTGCAAAAGTGTGTATTTTTTGAAGCGAACATAATTAAGTATAATTTTTGGTTATAAATAATACTTTTAGATGTATATATTTCATTTTAAATTTTTTATATCAATTCTAATTTAAACTGCTAGGCATAAAAATTTTCCATTTTTATCTACAGTTTGATGGGAAACCTCTTAAACTGACATTGAGCTTTTTATCACGTTGCCATAAGAAACTGTAGTTTCTCGAGTTGTGCGGGAGCTTTTATCACTACACTCTAGTGTGGACGCAAACCGGAAGTTGAGCAAAGCTTAAGACGATGTTTTGCCAAAGCTTTGTGTGTTTTTGCTTAAAGCGAACAAAAGAAAACGACGAAAGCTTTTATGCTTACAGGGTGTTTGCTAGACTTGTTAAACTTCTTCTGAGAAAAAGTTTAAATGGGAGACGTTGAGTTTATTTACTAGGCATGACTTTATAATGTAAGTATATTATTTTCAAACATTCTATGAGAGAAAATCTGTCATAATATAAAAATATGCGAAAATGTGTACACGTCATTATAAAAAAAAAAAATATATATATATGTATTTTCTAATTGAATTTAGGCCTTAATTGCTCTAACATTCTTGCACTTGAAATATTATAAAAGAAATGGAATAAAAGCAGTCAATATATCATAAAGAAAAATTAGAAATTTCTTAAGCTTACAAATTAATATTTAAAATAATTTAACAAACTATAAATTTCTAAAATAAACATATTAATGAGAAGGAAATATGAATTACAACAAGGTTTCGATTTTTCTAACGTTTTAATTTTTTTTGTATGCATAATAACAAAAAGGTTTGAATTGTTTTGTACATTACATAAAATAATTTTGTACATTATATTATGTATATTAAAAACGTTTGTATTTTTTTGTGTATTAAGTTTTTGCCTCCAATTAGATATGGTTATTTTGCTTGGAATTTTAAATTAAAATGTCGGCTTTGGCAAGTTATTATTTAAAGCTCGCGTGTGATATGATTAAACCAAGCTAATGGCAGGACAAACAAAGCGGAACATCCTGGTTGACAAACACTAACAAAATATGACAACAACAAAGACGACAACAACAACAAACAACGATGGCAACAACAACAACGATATCAACAACAACAACAACAATGTAACGTCAAGAGTGTCACGCAATAGTCGGCATATGTGCGGCTCTAGTTGCTTTCTTTTTATGCCACATGCAATCAAACAACATATGCTGCACTCTGGCTAACACACACACACACACACGCACACACACACATACACACGCACATACACAGACACATTTACTGTTAGATACACAGTGCAAAACACGCAATGAACTGACTGACTGGACATGCACATGAACATGGGCCATGTTGGCCATGGCAGACACACACACACACACACACAAACACACAAACACACAGACACACGCAGACAGACTAATACAGTGTCGGGAATATTTTCACATAGATGGACACTTGGTTGCATGAACAGGCAAGTGGGAATGCTATTATCAGGTGCTCAACTCTTAGATGCCCAGCTCAATTCAAACAACATAAATTCAAGAAAAACTATTAAAAAAGTAAAAATTATAAAAAAAAATAAAAATTATTAAAAAAAAAGTATAAAAACAATTTCATAAAATATATTTAGAAAAAAAAAACAATTGTTGAATATTAATTATTTTAAAAATAACATCGAAATTTGGTTTCCCGGTACGCAGGCAAAAGCGTTGTAAATAAATTTTTTATTGCAATTTAAATATATTGTATTTATACAAATAAGGAAGCAAATTGATTTGCATTATATTAACAATGAATAATTATATTTAAACTATTACAATTATTAATTACATTGTTTATTAATTACATTGTTTATTTTTTAACTGATCGAAATAAAAACTTTAGCAAACAACCGCAAAATAGCAAACATTCCATGTGACAAATCTAAGTTGTTCCTACAAAATATCTTTTGTTGCTCGATGTTTTTCTTTAAATTTAAAATTCTAAAATAAAACTGATCTACAGTGGCCCACAGCTTATTTCAACCAGCACATACAAAAATTTTAAGCGTCTATAAAATCTAAACTAAACGAGATATCCATAAAATTTAAATGCAGGTTGTTAGTCTAATGCTTCAACTTATAAAATATTACTTCACTTATTTTTTAAATATTTTTCCAATATTTTATAATATAAACTAAAAAATGAATCAAAAACAATGCCACAGCATATTTCAACCGCTAAGGAAAAAACCTTTAAAACTTAGTTATTAATGAAACAACAAAAAATAGTACTTGGCTTTACTATCACTTACTATCACAACCATTTCTATCCTTTTTTTGGCAAGTATTTGACCAACTTGTGGCTTAATTTCGGCCCACTCTTCAAGTATGTGCAAGTCGAAGGTGTATTGTTAGCTAATTTGGCTGCTCTAACTCTTAAATTATCTGAGATCTTGTTGTTGTCACAAACTCATTAGTCTTTCTGCCCTTTAATTACTGGGCTAAACAGCGTTGTGTTCACTGACAGCAGGGAGAAGTGGCACAAGGCACATTGGCTGTTGATAATTGAATAATTAACAATGTTTAAAAACGGCTGGCGAGAGGCGTCTAACGACAGCGGAGAGAGAGAAAGAGAAAAGTTAGGTAACCAAACACTAACAAGGGTGGACACTGTGCGTGTGTGTGTTGTATGCGTGTGTGTGTGTGTACTGCAGTGCAGGTCATCAGGTCAAATGCAACCGCAATGTCAGCGCAAGACCTCAACAGGCGCACAAAACATTTAGTTGAATAACTCATCAAGTACACCATTTACACACACACACACACACACTCGCACACACACACACGTACACACACTCTCAAACACACTCATGTGTTGTTATATGATATAATTGGGTTAGCATTTCCTTTTAAATAATTGACATTTCGGTGGGAAAATCTTTATGGCACATGGATTGTCATTTATTGATTGTCTTTGTTCCACATAGATATGTATATATTGCCCCTATATTATTTTTAACAATTAGAAAAATGTCGAACTTAAAAGAACTTTCAATGTGTGTTCTACTTTCCTATCGAGCGGTTCGTTTATATTTATTTAGTGTAAAATGCAGGAAACAAACGACATTAAAGGTGCGTACAAACAGATTGTAGATATAGATAAAAGATACTATATGTGAAAATGGATACTCGTTAGCAATGGAAAAAAAAAATGCTGAAAAGGGAAAAGGCTTTTGAATAGTTTGTATGAAACTTAAGGAGATAATTCTACAATCTTTCATTCTCATTCTCTCATAAAATTATAAAGTAAATTTTTAATAATACTAGATGTTATTACACTGTGCTAAGAATTTTCCGAACATTAAAAATAAACTAAGCATTTTTTTAAAAAATGGATTTTTTAGACAACATATAGCGATTGAAAATAAAAGTTCCTATTTCAAAATAAATACCACTTTTTTTGAAATTAACTTAATTTAACTTTTTTTCTTCTCAGTTATAATTAAATTTTACATACAATTATTTTATTATTTTGTAGTTTTAATTAAATTAAAAAAATTATTTTACTTTTTGCCGACTGCTTTTAGTCGTACTAAATAAATAAATAAATAAATTATATATGCTTAGATTTAAGTAAAATCTCTATGAGATTAAGTCAGTTATTTTAAAATAAAACTTGTACAAATTTGAATATTTAATCCTTCTATAGAATGAGTGAGAAATGTTTTCAACACTTCATCATTCATTTGCATAAGGCGTTGGATTTTTATTGCGCTGGTTTTTAGAATTTCGAGCTTTAAAAGTTCCTTTTTAATATTCCTTTATTTTTTAAACCGTGTTTAACATATTGAAAACTCTTTGCCTTCCCCTTGACAGCATCACGGAAGGCATTCTCATCGACAAGCTCCTCCACGGAGAACCTCGAGGCGACCACAATGAGCAATGGTAATGGAAATGGAAATGTTGAAGCTGAAGTCAAAGATGGGGAGGGAGTTAAAGTTGGTGCAACGGCAAGTTGCATGCCCGTTACGGATTTCTATAGTGATGCGACGGTGCTCATTACCGGCGGCACGGGTTTTGTGGGCAAAGTGCTAACCGAGAAATTGTTGCGGGCCTTTGGTTTGCGTAAAATTTACATGCTGATACGCAGCAAGGACAACATGAGCGTGCAGCAGCGATTGCAGGGATTCTTCAATGAGTCGGTAAGTCAATAGCAACTGAGGAAATGAGTTGCTGCCGGTTCTGTTACTGAGTGTGTGCGTGTGTGTGTGTGTCTGATGGTGAGTGTAAATGTGAATGTGAATGTGACGAAGGAAAAACGCAAGGGAAACTTCTCCGTTTGCCTGTCAATCGTCTCCTGGCGGCAATGCACAATGCAAACTCAACGCTAGCTGTTGGCATTGTTGTTATATACCCTGTAACCTATAATTCAATGCAGTAGGTATGCAGAATTGTGCGAATATTAAGATAAATAATTCCAGAGTATTAATACAGGCGTAAAAATAATAATTAATTTGTTTTTAAGCTGTGTTCATAAGCAATATCATTATTTCTATCATTGTCACTGAGGAATGTTGATGTAATAATGAAAATAGATTTCAGTGTCATTGAAAATGTAGGGCTTTTATAAATCATTGAAATTATCAATTATAAATATATAATTTATTATTAAAACCAAATGATTTCGGACGTTGAATAAATAACTTAATTTCTGAAAAAATGTTGCACATGTAATTTTTATATAACAGACATAATGTTAGTATTTAGATTTGGCTGAAATCAAAGATACTAACAAATTAGTAGAGCTCAAATTCATAAAAATACTAAAATATTAAATACGCCAAAATTACCAACAGTTGTGATTTGAATTTTTTGTATGTTTAAATTTTTTAAACAAAATATAATTTTTTAGTATTTTAAAACTTAGAGAAAAACTGTTTACAGGGTATCTTTCAGTAAGATTTCAGATTAACAAATATTTAATACGAATACCAAATGTGGCAAATATAATTTTCAGTATTTTTTACATACCAAATATAAGTTTCTCATATATTTGTAGAAATTTTTTATTCATTTTTAATTAAAAATTAGCTAAAAATATATAATCTTGCTTACAGGGTATCTCTCAGTAAGATTTCTGATTAACAAATATTTAATGCGACACAGAATTTGACATTTTTTCAGTATTTTTTTCAGTATTTTTTTTAGTATATTTTTTTATTAATTTTAAATTTAATTTTCAGTATTTTTGTAAGTTTATATCTTTTTTGTTTCAAGAATGTTGAAGGCTTAGTTTATACCTTACTTGTTTCAACACAATGCGCGTGGAGTGCCCTGGAAGAAGGCGTACGATACGCGCTGATTACATCGACCTGGACATCGATGCCGGCGACCATGAAGTTTCTTGTCTGAGGTCCAAGTGAGTAATCTCCAGGTAGCTGTGTCTCTGTCTCCTTAGAATATCTGGAGAGGATCTCGTGTATTGCATTTTGTTGTCTGCTTGTTGGCAATTCAATCAATGGACTTTTGTGTGAAACTTCACTTCACTTCACTTCTCTGTGTGTTTGCCTATCTGTTTGAATGAGTTGCTCCTCTTCCTCTCTCTCTCTCTCTCCATCTATCTGTTTGACTGTCTCTCTATCTGACTGTCTATCTGCCGCTCAGTGCATTACGTTACTGGCAAAGGCAGGCGCCATGTTTACGACAACAGCATGCAGTCGTCGCTTTATTTACTTTTTATGATTTTTTCTCCGCATACCAAAAAATAAAAGGCACAGAGAGTACATGTATATTTGTATATATTTTCTACATTTCAACAAAAATTGAAACCCAACACGTAAAACTGTGAAAATATATTCCTACGCCAGCTACACAGGATTCTAGCGTCTGCTTCTTTCTGCCGGTTAGAACAAAAATAAATGAAAATTCCTGTGACGTCTTCCGGCGTGCGCCAGCCATTGTCCTGCCAGTGCTTTGCTGTTTTAGTTTCTTTTTTTATCATTGAGAATGCTCAGAAAGGGGGTGGCTTCACGCTTTGGTAGGTAACAGGCAGCAGACTATAGCTTCGATTTGATAAACTACAAATAAATGGATCAATTTAAAACTAAGATTTTTTATATACAAATCTTTTAGAAGCAAGAATTATTTAAAATTATTTTGATTGTAAATTGTTTTTAAGAATTTTCAAACGATTTTCTTATTTTAAAATAAAAGTTTTAGCAAATTTTTATTAATTAAAAACACAGTTCCTTATATTTTCCAAAATGTTCTTTAGTTATTCAATTACTCAGCGGATTAAATTATGAAGAAAAAAAGAGATATCAGTTAGAATCTTAAACCTGAGAATTTTTGTCTATTTAATTACCAAGGATAATTTCTTTTTTTTTTATTGTAAAATTTCCTTTGTTTCAGTATAGTTTTCATAAATTTTCTTGTTATTTCAAAACTTTTTGCTAACTCAGATTTTTCATATAAAAATATCTTTGAGAAGCAAGAATTATTTAAAATTATTTTGATTGTAACACCATTTGTTTTTAAGAATTTTCAAATGTTTTTATTATTTTAAAATGAAAAATTTAAGGATAAATTCTTAGCGATTTCTTTTTTTAAAATTTATTGTTTTAGAAAAATATTTTAGATTTTAGAGGCATTTCTATTTTATCAGTTTAGTTTTGATAAATTTTCTTGATATCTCAAAACTGTTTGCTGGGTATCTTGCCAGTCGCGCAGACAATACAGCAGCTTTTAATATTTTTATTTTTTGTGTTTTAGGAAAACATTTTGCATACAAGTCACTCACTTGCATGTGGTGCAGTCGGCAGGATTCACAGCGCTTAGTCCTTGTACAGTTTTAAAACTAAAATTGCTTTGTTGTCGATGTTCATCTGCCCCCTCTTCCTCTCGTCCTCTGTCTCTTATCCGCGTGTCTTTTTCTCCTTCTCGTCCTGCTCATCCTGCTGACTTTGAGGTTATCAGCGAACGCAGCCAGGACGAGGCGACACCAATGTACTGCAATCGCTTCTGTTTCTGATTTTTGGCACTGTTGTTAAGCTGCAAAGTTGTTGTTGTTTTGTTGCTGGCATTTTTACATTTTTAATATGCATTACATTGTCTAGTTTTTTTCCGTTATTTTTTTCGGTTTAGATCGTCTTCAACGTTGTCGCTTCGGTTAAATTCAATGAGAAACTTAGCGATGCCATCGACATAAATGTCCTCGGCACTAAGAAGATACTCGACTTGGCCATGCAAATGAAGCAATTGAAGGTAAGAAATATTTGTTCTAAAATTCAAAAACGTTATGCTTTTAGAAAATCCGTGAAGTTGTCTTAAAGAGTAACATCAATTATACTATCAGCATATTTTCACAATATTTTGATTTTAAAGCTTTTATAAGTTCCCATTTAGTTCTTAGAACAGGTATAATGAATCTAGATATTTCAACTTTTTAGAATTGATTCAGTAGAATTTATTTTTAAAAAAGTGCTGCAATTTTAACTGAGAACTGCAAACTTGAAAATATATTTTCCATATTTATCATATACATATGTATGTATATTAAAAATATCTTTATGAACAACCCAATGAGATCACGGTTCGAATCAGAAACCTGTCGAGTTCCATTTTA
>JBAMBL010002565.1:0-41833 GCA_037043405.1 Drosophila subquinaria
ACCAGAAATATGTAACTAAAATCAACTTCTGTAAAGAGATACAAAAAGCTCAAAAAATACCCAATATAATAAATAAATTTTTGTATTTTTATAAAAAGAATATACAAAATCCGCAAAAAATAAACAAAACAAAATACCAAAAATATATTGAAATAAACTCATATTATCCATGTGCAGAGATTACCTTCTGCTGTTGTGTCAATTGAGGTTGATCTGCACTGCTGCCGAGTGGCAGGAAGTCGGGACGTGGTTTCCTCGGGGGCAGGCTGCTTGTGTGCTGCTCCAGCTTCGCCGTTATCTCGCTGTAGGAGACGTTGCACTCGGCGTTGACATGATGACGCTCATCGATTATTTCGATGCTCTCCTCCTCCACCGCCGGCTCCATGCTCGACTGTCCCGACAATTGACGCACGGGCGGAGGCGGCTCCGAGCACACCGACAATTGGCTGCTGCTCAAGGACGAAGGACAATTGCGACAGTCAGTTAGTGAGTGAGCTTGTCAGTTTATATGTGTACGAGTACGAGTACGAGTATAATAATAGAATTTGAGTGCTTCACTTACCGGAACTCCTTCTCAACGGATGGCGTTGCCGAGGGACCGGAACTGTAGCGTTTCGGGGAGCGTAATATTGACTTGGGCATCACTTCCGGACTGTGCAGATCCACCTGCACCCGCCGCGAGTCAATGCTCGAGGTGCGACTCGCCACCGAGGCACAACGCGCCGTCCAGCGGCCGCTGTACGATGAGTCCGACATTGTCGAGTTTCTGCAAATATACATATGGGTCCAAATACGTCATTAGACAAAGTTCATTGAATTAAGTGAGTAGACATTGATTAAAGTTCATTAGAAGACAGAATTGATATCAAGTTAAATTTTTAGACAGACTTATAATTATATATTCTCTTTAAAATTTAAGTTATTAATGCAATTAACACAGGAAAACACTTTAATGTGCTTAGAAAGCCCAAAATGCAAAGTGAAAATTTAAAACGTGCTTTTAAAGCTCCAAAAGTTAAGAATTATTAATGTTTTAATATTGCTTTGTAATTTAATGTGCTTTCAAAGCAAAGGTTGCAAATAATAATAAAAGTAGTGGGCTTTAATGAGCTTTCAAAGCTTAGTGGGAAACTCTTAACTAAATCTTAGATCTGAATAACAGTTTAAGATAAAAAATAATAAAAAAAATATGTATATTAAGAATAGTGTAATGATTGTAAAGTACTTTAATGTGCTTTCAAAGCTCAGGGAGAGCTTTAAAAAACATTGTGCGCTTACGAAGCCCAAAAATAAAATCTTTAAATGCTTTAATATTAACAATAATAAAAGTAGTGGGCTTTAATGAGCTTTCAAAGCTTAGTGGGTAACTCTTAACTAAATCTTAGATCTGGATAGTAGTTTAAGATAAATAATAATAAAAAATATATGTATTAAGTAAAGTGTAATAATTTGTAAGTGCTTTAAAGTGCTTTCAAAGCTCAGAGCTCAAAGCTTAAACTAAAACTAAAATCTTAAAATTATTTAATATTAATAATAATAAAAGTAGTCGGCTTTAATGAGCTTTCAAAGCTTAGTGGGCAACTCTTTACTAAATCTTAGATCTGAATAATAGTTTAAGATAAATAATAATAAATATAAAATATGTATTTTAAGAAAAGTGTAATAATTGTTAAGTGCTTTCAAAGCTCAGAGAAAAGCTTTTAAGAACATTGTGTGTTTCTAAAGCCAAAAACGTAAGTTTAAACTAAAACTACAATTTTAAAATATTAATAAATTAAAATTAAGAAATGTGTAATGATTGCAATGTGCTTTTAAAGCTCCTTGACGTGTGTGTTTTAGTGCTGCAAACAGGTAAAGCATGCAGTGTTGGTAAACAAATGAACGAAGGAAAGTATGACAGATTTTGAGCTGGTGTCATTTGGCAGTGCTGTGTCTGCCGCCTGTGCCGTACTTACCGCCTATGCCCCAGCGGACTGCAACGCTCTCGATCCCGATCTCGATCTCTATCCCGATCCCGTTCACGTGCAGCTGCTGCCTCCTCCTGTTCGATGGGCCGCTGACGTGAGAGCACGTGTCTCTTAGCGGTATCCGAGCGTTTGTTGCGCTCCGCGCGTTTCTCGCTGCCACTGTGGTGTGTGTGTGCCACGCCCCCAGTTGAGGCTGCGCCCATGCCGGCATCAAAGGACGAGGCGTGCCAATAAACACGACTCGCCGCTGCCGGCGGTTGCAGCAAGGTGCATGTGGCATATTCGCGTGTGGCACGCTGTATCAGGCTGGAGGAGTTGCTGATGATGCGTGCGTTGGAGGCACCACCACCCCCTGAAATAACACCTCCCCCGGCACCAGAAGCGCCTGCAACTCCGGCTGAACGCGTGTTGCGCACGCGTCTCACGCTGCTGCTCGACAAAATTTGTTGTTGTTGTTGTTGTTTGCGTTGTTTGTGTTGCGAATGATGATGATGATGATGGTGATGACGATGATGATTATGATGACGTTTGCAGCACAATTGTTGTAGTTGTTGTTGTAATTCCAGCGTTGTATTGTTGTTGTTGTTGTGCGACGAGAACAGATTGCATGGATTAGTGTCGTTGCAGGCAGATGGATTTGAATTTGAGTTTGAGTTTTGTTGGTGGATGGTGGACAAATTGGGCACGGAACCGGTGAAGTGGTGGACAACAGCTGTGGGTGGACGACGCTGTTGTTGTGGCGAGAAGCGTGTGGATGCGCTAATGGATGACCGAATGCGAAAAAGCATGAGAGCGAGACAGACAGAGAGTGAAAGAGAGAGAGAGAGAGAGCAAGAGAGCATGTATGAGCGAGAGAAATGCAACCAATTCTGTGAGTATTCCAAATTTACAGTATGCAATGCTTACGATTATGTGGGATCAAATGCAACAAATAAATATATAACAGAATCGTTATAGGGATGGACCACCCACAACTGTCATCTCTAAGGAGACATTGGGGATACACCTCCCTCAACTGTCATCTCTAAAGATATATTATGGAGGGACCTCATCACTCTACCTTCACTAATACGAGTGCTAAAGATGGACTATCGGCTGTTATCTCCCATACAAAAATAAGACCCATTTCATATTAGAAATATAATGTAAAGGGTGCATTTCTAATATAAAAAAAAAAAAAACAACTCTCTCTCTATGTTATAAATTAACTCTCCATATACCATCTCTAATATTAGAGATAAGTTCTTCAACTGCCATCTCTTATGAATTTGCATAAATCAACATTTCCCTATTTTCATCTCTTATACACATTCCGAGAGTCTCATGTATTTAACTGAGATCTCTGAGATCTCACTATGCAAATTACCTATAGAGAACCCATCCCATACAACAAAATGTTATTTCGAAGTGTTACCGATCTGGCAATATTGTTCGAGTGGAATTTATAATAAGAGAAGCGATTTTATTTTTGAGACCATTGCTTGCCAAACTAAAACATGTGAACTATGAAATAACCTGTACCCTTAAAACGTTCTACCCACGTTATTTTATTCAAAGAAATAAATTCCACTCGAACATTATTGCCAGATTGACAATGACATTTTATTGTATTGGAGGGGTTCTCTATAGGTTATTTGCTTAGTGTTAATATCCATGCTAAAGATAAACTAGTCAACTATCATCTCTAATGAATTCTTTAGCATCAAGTCTTTCATATTAGAGATGAGCACTCCAACTGGCATCTCTACTAAAATTCTTGAGATGAATAATTTATTCAAAACTCGTCTCTAATATCAGTGATGAAATCTGAAATTGTCAACGCAAATACTCATGCTAAGGATTTTTCTTTCTAAATAAACTTTCTCTCTCTTTCTTTTTAATACAAATGTCATGCTGGAGATAAGCTATTCAACTTTAATTTCTAGCTAATGCTAATTTAGTAAATTTCTAATTTAATGCAATAGATGAACTCTCTAATGAACGCTCTATATTATTTAATATGGGATATAAAACTGTCATCTCGATTAATAAAGATGAAATTCTGTCATGCTAGAGGTTAACTACTCATCTACCATCTTTATAAAAACGCTCAACTCTAATTTAAGAGACAAACTCTTAACTCTCTTATTGTTAAGATATTGGGATATTTGCTTGATAAATACCTCAGTGACTTGGAGAACTTGATGAGCTCAGCGGTCAGGGCTTCTCGATCAAAGGGCTGTTGTTGCTGCAGCTGCTGTTCACCCGTCGCACCTGCCACCGCCTGCAGCTGCTGATGTGCATCGCCGGGTGATGAGCGAAAGACGCCGAAGTGCTGATCCCAACGCGTCGACTGATACTGCGCACCTACAGAAAAAAGACAGGGTATATAGTCTGGCAGTTTCTTCTCACTTTGTTGTTATTCATACAATTGCCAATAACCATTATTATTAAAAATTTTAATGATTTTATCAAAAACTAGTCGGCGGTGCTACAGTCGAGCGGTACTCGACTGTCGAAGACCCCGTACTTACTATGCAAAAGCAAACACTGCTTAAAGTCATGTAATATAAGTCGCTACAAACATTTAATGTGTTTTAATATATATATATTTTCGCCCAAATATATTGAGGATACGTATATCAATTTACATTAAAGATATAATAAATGATTTAGTAAAGCACATCATCAAATTTAACAGATGCACAAAATAAATTGATTTAAGCATTAGAGAAAGCAAGAAAGCGATAAGAGCATTTCCCACATCTCTTAATCATAAACCAAAAAAAAATCAAATATTAACATTGAATTGATGTAACTGCAACATATATAAAATGTCAGGAAAACATTAATAAATCTTAAAAATAAAAAAGTCTGTTCAAGCCGGGATTCGAGCTCGGGACCTACATATGATCTAAAAAGTCTGCAAATATTAAAAAAAAAAATTAAAAAATTTGCTCTCGCTGGGAGTTGAACCCGCGACTAATTGCTAATTTACTGGGAACTTTGCCCCTTAGGCCACCGAAGCCAACTTTACAAATGCAAAATGCAGATATGTTAAGACTACAATGATTTATTCTTTGCCAGTTATGATTTCTGCAACATCATTTTAAAATTTAATAACATTAAAAAAAACATTTGGGGATCATCTGCTAACAACTTAATTTTATTGGTCAAATAATAAATACTAACATTTTGAATTGATAAAAATGCAACACTTATATAAAATATCAACATAACACAAAAAAATTGATTTTAAAAACAAAAAAAATTTTGTCCGTGTCAGGATTTGAACCCGCGACCCCCTGACACAACTGACAATGTTAAGCAAAAAACTAGGCGTCTTTACACGTTGCGCCACAGCCGCTCTTTGAAATATATTGTCCAGTAATAGATTTCATTGTTAGTGGACTGTAAGTCAAAAGTAATTAATTGTATTCATTGATTGTTGTTGTTGCTGCTAAAGTATGGCAAATAAAGGAGAATTTAGTTGTTCAATATCTTCTCTGTTTATTATCCGATCGCGATGAAATTTTCAGCACATATGGAAAGTAACAATATCTTCGTCTATGCTTAATAAGGAATGTCTATCTTTAAAATTGTCCTTATAATTAAGATTTTCTAATTTGTGGGCGTTTAAGGGGGCGTGGCCAAAATCTAAAACAAACTCGATCTGCTTACAATATAGACGCACCTACATACCAAGTTTGAAGTCTCTAGCTTTTATAGTCTCTGAGATCTAGGCGCTCTTACAGACGGACAGACGGACAGACGGACATGGCTATATCAACTCGGCTGTTGATGCTGATCAAGAATATATATACTTTATGGGGTCTGCCACGCCTCCTTCTGCCTGTTACGCACATTTTTTTTTGTGACAAAGTTAATAGACCCCTATACTTTTTTAAAGTACGGGGTCTAATTAGGCTGTCATTAGAAAAATTAACATTATAAAAATCAAATTTCACTAACATTGAAAATAGTACTGCTAATAATGAAAGTTATAAATGTTCGCTCATTAACAATGATAAAGTACTTTTAATGAAAATATATTTCTTTAACATTAAATAAAGTACTGCTAATGAAAAGACTTTTAATTACATTTACAAAAAAAAGTAATAAATATTTTCCTTAAAGAAACTTCGCTCATTAACATTGATAAGGTACTTCTAATGAAAATACATATCATTAACATTAAAAGAAGTACTGCTAATGAAAAAACTTTTAATTACAAAAGAATTAAATATTTTCCTAAATGAAAGTTCGCTCATTGACATTGATAAAGTTCTTTTAATGAAAATAAATTTCATCAACATTAAGAAAAGTACTGCTAATGAAAAGACTTTAAATGAAAAGTAATAAATACTTTTTGCTTTGACATTTAATAATGTCAATGATAGCTCAATTCCATTGGCATTGATAATTAATTATATTATTTAGGGAAATTTACACTATAAAAAAGGGTTTATTTATACTAAAAATTTAATAAAACAGGAAAAAAATGAGTTTAAATTTTAAAACGTCACAAGTTTAAGGAAAATGAGAAGGAATTTATCATTGCTAATGAAATAAAGTGCTCATTACAATTATTAAATGCCAAGTAAAAAAGGAATTTAAAGTCATGCCTTAATCATTACACTTTTCAATGGCAAGAAGGTAGTTCATTAGACTTACCCATGCCACGCCTCTGGGAGGAGGAGCTGCCCTGATTGCTGCCATGTCGAGCTGAGTTTTTGTTGCAGCTGCCGCCGCCGGCACGCAGACGAGCTGGAACGACTTTGGCGGCCGAGTCGCGGGCCTCGAAGGTCATCACACAGGAGGCGACGACAATGAAGCCGCCGAAGCCCATGACAATTGGACCCACATACGAGAAGTTGTTCAAATGGAAACCCTTCAGATCGTTCTTGACGCGCACCGTGACATTGCCGCGCAGCTCGGAGCCCATCGACAGGTGATCGGCGTAGTAGCCGAGGGTGGCCATGCCCGCGCCCACCAGCATCAGCGTGAGGCCCAGGATGAGGGCGCGACAGGCGTGCCAGAGGCACTTGGAGGACATCTTGCCACGCACCACCTGCACATTCCACGTGGCACCCGAGGCGGGATGCGCCCGCCTCAGATTCCCCACCGAGTGCTTGCGTCGTGTGGTGCCAACACCACCGCTGCGACGTGACGGCATTACAACCACAGCCGCATGGACGTCGCAGTCGGATGTCCCCTCTGTGCGGTATTTATAGACCAATCACAATCACAATTCCGATTCCAGTCACAATCCCAAGAGCTGCTCATCAACGTCGGATGCGCTGAATAAAAAAGAGAAGAATATTAGAAGACTATGAATAATCAGTTAAATATGTATTCATAATTTACACTCGAAAATGCACAGATAGTTCAGCTGCAAGGTACTCTATAATTCATTTGGAGCAAGCGGTTAAACTACAGTCGAGCGCACTTGACAGTAGAATACCCTGTGCCCAGGCACATGAGTACCCTAATAAGTATTTTCAGTTCACACGTAACCAAAATTAGTATACATAATATTAGTAAATAAGATCATCCCAGATGTATATTATCTTGATATATCTCAAAGAACCAAAAAGGGTATCGTAGTGAATCATAATTTTTGACCGATTTGTGCTATGACACTTTATAATATAGTAGTAAAAATAAACTTGATTTGCCCATGGTATTAAGAAACCTACATAGCAAATTTGAAGTCTCTAGCTCTTTGATTTTCGACCGATTATTGCTTTGACTTCTTTATAATATAGTAGTCCGATAAAAAACTAAAAATATACTTGATTTACGCCTGGTATTAAGAAACCTACATACCAAATTTGAAGTTTCTAGCTCTTTGATTTTCGACCGATTGTTGTATTGACAGCCTTACAAAATAGTAGTCCGATACAAAAATAAAATTAAACTTAAACTGCGCCTGGTATTATGAAACCTACATTCCAAATTTAAAGTCTCTAGCTCTTTTTTTTATTGCAATGACCTCTTTATAATATAGTAGGCCGATACAAACCTAAAAATAAACTTGATTTGCGCCTGGTATTAAGAAACCTACATACCAAGTTTAAAGTCTCTAGCTCTTTTAGTGTCTGAGATTGACGTGTTTTTTCAGATAAACAGACAGGCGGACAGCGCTAAATCGACTTGGTTTTTGATATAGCTTAAGAATTTATGTATATCATTACTGCCTCGCCTTCTGCCTGTTACATACAGTTGACAAAACCATTATACCCTTTTTTGCACATTTTTAATGGGCACAGGCTAGAATAAATTAATTTTAGCTTTTAGTAATGAACACTTTTCAGCTAAATACCCTGTATAAATGTGAATAAAATACTTACAGGAGTATAAATAATTGTATTTTAAATTTTACTAATAAACTAATATTTTTTGAATACCCTGTACAAATGGTTGTACAAAAATTTTAAATAATGTAATAAATGCACATTAAGCTATTACTAATAAACAAAACTCTTCTTCACCTGAAAACCCTGTAGAAATGTGAATAAAATGCCTTTAGGAGTATAATAAAATATATAATAAACTAATATTTTTCACCTGAATACCCTGTAGAAATGGGTGTACAAAAATTTAAAATAGTGTAAATAATGCAATTTTAGCTTTTTCTTATGAACTAAACTATTTTCACCTGAATCTGTTTAAAAAATTAAAATGAGCATACAAAATTTAGTTTTAGCTTTTACAAATGATTTTTTTTTCAACTGAATACCCTGTAGAAATGTGTTTATTCTGTAACAAAAGGATGCAAATGCGATGTGAAACAATACGAGTAGTTAAGGACTTGCTGTCTGTCTGTCTCTTTGACTGTCTATCTGTCTGTCCGTCTGTCTATCTGTCTCTCTGTCTGTTTGTCTGTCGAAATAGGTTTGGTATTCATTCATCCACCTGTTGTTGTTTTGTGTATTGCACTAAGGTCATTCCAAGTATGAATTTGCCTGGAGCATGTTTAGACAGAGACTAGAACAAGTAATGCCAAGTAGTTGTTGTTGTTCTTGTTGTTGTTGTTTGTTGTGTGAACAATTAGTTGAACAACAACAGCAACAAACTCAGTGCCAAGAATAGCAACAAAAGCTCAAGACACTTGAGAGGAACCGCAGCAGGCAACGCATCCGCACAATTAGCAAGAAAACTCAGCACGAGAAGAAGCTGAAGAGTGGGAAAGAGGATGAAGGAGGGTGGGTAGGGGTAGGTGGTAAGGGGGGGCAGGATACCAGCGGCTGACAGCTGAAGGATCTGATAACAAGCAGCTGCCGTGTGACATTTTTCTATACCCGTTACTTTAAAACTTATTAAAAGGGTATATTGTGTTCGTTGCAATGTATGTAACAGGGAGATGGAAGATAAAGAATATATTTTCTTGATCAGCATCAACAGCCGAGTCGATATAGCCATGTCCATCTGTCCATCCGTTAACTACCATTGTTAGCTATTATCCTACTAAATCGTAACAAGATCGGACATATAGAAAGGTGGTAATGGCTGATTAAAGATTTTAAGCAATCTAAGTGCCTAAAAGCATGCAATAAAAAACATTTTAAATTTATTTAAATAAGTAACGGGTATCCTAAAGTCGTGAGCTCGACTATAGCCTTTCCCACTTGTTTTTTTCTCAAGCGATACAGAAACAGGTGTGCAAAAAGGCAGGAGAGAGGTGGGCAACTTAGACTCTTATATTATTTATGTAACTACAACTACACACACACACAGACAGACACACTTGGCATAATTAATTACTTACGCGTCTCTAAATTTAATTGATATTTAATTTTTACTGCGCTTTAATTGCAGCTCACTTTCATTAGAATTTCCATGTCAAGTGCAGATTTTCTGCTTTTTATTTGCTTTTAATTTTGTGTCGAGTTTTTATTATTTTATTTTTATTTTCTTTTATACTTTTATGATTTTAGCTTAGCTTTTGTTTGACCTAAAACAACTTTGCACATACACACAAGCATATGTGTATGTGTGTGTGTGTGTGACTGTGTACGTGTGTGTGCGTGTGTGTGTATGTGTGTATACTTTAGGTATTCATTAGCAGGCCTCAATTGTCCTTTGTCCATTGTCTTGATTGTAACAAAAAGCGAAGCACATCATCTTGATTGCTTTATGTGAAAAGCATTTTCCTTCCTTTGTCTGTCTTTGTGTGTGTGTGTGTGTATACAAGAGGATACTGGAAAAATCACTTCGAATTTTCACGTTTAACGCACTTTAAACTATTTGCAGCTGAACTTTATGTTCAAAACGTAGCACGATGCTCAAAACAGTCACAAATTTTATATAGACGAAGGACGTCTGCTCCCGACCAGCATCCAAGCGTTTCTGCTGATAAGGACACCAGTCACAACACTTACTAATTTAGAGAGAGAGAGAGTGTGTGAGAGAGAGCGAGAGAGAGCAAGTTAACGCTCTGGGGCATACAACGAAGAAGTGGCGCCATCTATGAACGTTTGACTGCTGCGCGCAAATTCAAATGCGTTTAAGGGTTTATGTTTAATAGAAGAGAGCAAGAGAATGAATAGCAGGAGAGAGTTAAGTTTACTTATAACACATTAGTGGCGCCATCTACATGCCTTTTGATGCTCTAAGTAGAGTATAACACTTACTATTGTAACAGTATAACAGCTCTCGTCTAACTTACACTGCCGGTCAACTGAATAGGTTCACGATTCAACCTACGCTGGTTTATTAAGTTTGTGCAAATGTTAAATTAAAAAATAAATATATAAATTAAAGCTTTGCAGCAAATAGTTACAAAATACTATCCACTTATTGGTTCCCAACAAATACAATTTAATTTAAATATATTTTGTATAATAGTTTTAAAGCGAAAACCACATATGAAAGTGATGTATAGTTTTTATTAATTGTGGCTTTACACTTTTTTACTTTGCCACTATAAGAATTTAAATAAAATGCGATAACTTAATTGAGTATAAGAGTTTATGTTAACTTATAATAATGCTTATAAAACTGTCATCGCTGGCTTACAACTGTAGAAAGTACAATTTTAGAAGTTGACTTTGCTAAATTATTTTTAAAAAATATATATGTACATATGGGTATTTCCAGGGTAGAGAGCGCGACATTGGCAAATGGCAAAATTAACATTTTCTAAAAATGTTTTTTTTAACGTGCATTTTTTGCATTTTAATGCATTTTATCAACTCTATTTTTATTATTCATAGAAGAAAAGCTTTGAGGACTTGTCGTTTTCAAATTAAATATAGAAAACAAGGCATCGCAAACTCGACGAATAATGGAAAAATACGAAAGTCAATAAATGGTGGCAAGTAATTCGGAAGAAAAAAAAATCACAACAAAAAATTGTAGTTTTCCATTTTAGAAATATGTTACTATCATTTTATTTATTTTACAAGTTTTATTAGTAATTTTTAACGCGGCATCGCGAACGTGACAAGATTTCCACCCATTTTGTGCCAAGAATTTGTTTATCAAAACAGCTGTAAAACTTGTTTTGTGCTACAATCTTACTATCGTACTTAGTACAATCTTCAGAATACAAACGGTCCATTTTGGAAGTCAATTTGTAAAAAAAAAATGGGCAAAAATATAGAAAAAGTGAATTTATTCCAATGTAGAATCTATATGTTCATCCTATTAAATTTCTTCTAGCGTATATTGCTGAAATAAACAACTTGAATACATTTTTGGAAGAAAATTTCACAAGATGCTAGTTTTTAATCAATTTTACGTTGGAAATGCCCATATTAAAAATTTGCAGAAATCATATAAATACTAGAGAAAGTAAGTAAATAATGTTTAAAATATGACTAGCTGAAAGATGTTTATCTGAAGCAAAATCCACCCCAGCAACCCCTTAATCTGCACTGCTTAAACGACTTTTCGACCTAAAGCTAGCCCTAATAAAATTCGGAAAGGCCAAACTCAACAAAACTCAACGCTAAAAGCTGCGCTCGCTACACATTTCCCCAGTTGAGAGCCGAGTGTGCAAACGAGGCAGAGATTTCGTTGTTTTGACGTGCTCGGCTCAGAGTCAACAACAATTCAAATTCAACAATCTACGGGTTTTGGATGCCGTCAGAAGGACAGTCATAAACGAAGTGTAACGGCGTGTTGACGTTTCTCAAATGCGCAACGGTAGAACGAACTGAACCGAAACAGCCAAGAAATCTAATAACCATCTAACCATCATCTAACGTCTATTCAAACAGTCCTCGAGTTGAAATCAAACAAAACTTGCGTGCAAAAAAAGCGAGAAATTATAAATATTTGAATTTCGTACTCGTCACGAAAAATGTTTCAGTTGTGAAAGAGAAATGCAAATTTGCTGGCAAAAAAAAATTATTATAAATAATATTCCAGTTGTCAAGTGAGAAATTTAAAAAGATTTTAAAGCGCTTTGAGAAAATCAAGGGCGTAGCTCCTTTACGGTTTAAAAAAATATATATTGTGTGCTGCTAGTGAAATTGTATCTTCAAGATACTTAAACGCGTATGTTACTAGATACAAAAACCAAATGGAACTGAATTACGTTACACATACGCACTGTGTTCTTTTTTTTTTCATTCGCTTTATGGCGTTAATTTACATTTTTATTTGCATTACAAACTCAGTTGCTGATTGAATGGACAGCTGCCTGATGTATGTTGACTTTTATAATCCAAATAAATCTGTATATAGGGAATATAGAGGATTCATTATGAATGCAACAAAATAACAAACAAGGATTCGCTTTTTCTTTTTTCTGTTTTTTTTTGGTTGCCCCAGTAATGGCAAGCAAACATTGTACATAAATATTCGTACATGGGCAGTAATAAAAAGCTGCCAAAAAAGTAGTTTATGCAAAAGAGGTTTAGCTGTCATATTGAGCTGAACACATGTCTGTCTGTTGCACCTACATCCGTTATTTGGGGCACTAACAACAAAAAACAAACAACCAACAAAACAAAACAAGGCAAGGCGAAATTTGTGTGTTGTCGAAGATTTAATACCCTGTCATAACGTGGCTATATAGTATATAATATAGCGTAGCTTTTTACATACAACATACGAAAAATGGTAGTCAGCTTGAAATATGGGTTTATGGGCTCGTAAATGTTTCCTGCAATGCGTGACTAAATTATTATAGCTTACGAAGGACTATAAAAGCCCATACACATGTCAGCTGAAGATAGCTTTAACTGGGCTTTTGTTAAATACGTCATAGATTTGTTAACAATTATTACAGATAATTGCTGGCTGAGCGCATTTAACAATGCATTGCCTACTTTCAGGAGGCGCATTTATTAATTACACCAATTGTCATGGCATACTCTTAGGCTGTGGAATATAAAAGGATTTGTTGGTTTAAAAAAGGACGCACATTATCAGTAATTAAATGAAAAATCGAGAATAAAAACGCATAAATAAAGTAAAAGTGTAATATAAAAAATTGTCCGAATTGAAAAAAGAATAGTAAACTAATCTATTATTGCCTTTTCTTTAGCTGAGGAATGTATAATTAACATTTAAATTAAAAGAGATGAATTCAAACGCATAATTAAATAACAAATGTAAATTTAAAATAAGCCTAATTAATTTAGTGACAGTGCACATAATTTGAAATACTAATGGGAAACTAAATAAAATACATAAATTATCCAAGGCATATAACAGTTTTCAAATAAAGAATATGATGGCATACTTTTAGGCCGCGACAAATAAAAACAACACCAACGGAATTAATTTAATTGAAATGTGGACAATAAATGTAAACAAATAGTTAAACTAAATATTTAATGCAATTAGTGACAGTGGGCGTAATTGAAATGATAATGAGCAAACCAAATAAATGCAATTAAAAACGAAAATATCTAAACGTCAATGGACCGCAAAATACTAAACAAAAAAAAATAGAAAACAAATAAAATAATATTAAAAACTAATAATAAAATATCAAACAAACAAGTGACAAGTGACTAGCGTGGTTGTGGATTGCATTGCTGAATAAACAAGCTCAATGCAGTTAGTGAAATGTGTTTTAGTTAAAGCAAATTCCACGCAGGAATTCACAATTGCAAAATGCGTTTAAATGCAACAACAGCAGCAACAACAACAACACGCATCAAAGCAACAACAACTGCAACAACAAAAACAGCAACAAAAGCAAAAGCAAAAACCAAACAAACAACAACAACAACAAGGAGATTGACAACATTGCCTAAAATTGAATATTTTATATGCAATTTAATACAATTATTTGTAGTAACAACAACAATTATTTGTACTGCTCGTGCCATTAACAGTACATTGCTGCAGGCTCTGGCGGCCGAGGGCGTGGCCGAGGGGGGCGTGTCAGAGGGGGAGGGGAACATGGACGCGTTTAGCGGTCAATTTGATGATCCGTCGTCGTCGTCGTCGGACTTTGCCACAGCAGCAGCGGCGGCAGCATCATTTCAATTTTCAACGGCTGTGCCACACACACACACACATGCACACCAACAACACACGCACACACATAGTCGAGCACACAGTCACACACATACACATACACATACACAAATGGAGTCGGCAACAACGTTACGTGTTAGTTACGGTAAGTGCCAAAGTATCAGTGCTGCCCAGTTTGGTTATTTAGCTAGATTCGGTTATATTTAAACTTTCGAAGGCTAGAAAATTTAAAAATTTTACTATTAGCTAGATAACTTGTGAAAATTTAATTTAGGTCATTCAAAAAAATAATCTATAAATTTTTTTACGCCTAAAAATCTTTTAATTTCTTAAAATATTATTTAAAAATTAATTTTAAATTTTTGGAAGCCGCAAAATTTTTCAAAAAACCTTTTAGCTAGAGATCCATCAATTCTAAAAAATTAATTGAATTTTTTTTAGATTGCCAGATAACTTTATATACCAAATAATAACAATAAATTCTTACTAAAAATGAACTAAAGGCAAACATAAGTAGTATAAGGCATATTTGAAAATTATACTATATAGTTTTCTACGACTAAAAGTCTTTTAATTGGTAAAAATTTTATTTTTAAATTCAGTTGGGAACCATCAAATATAAAACTTCTATTGATAAAGTTGTTGAATATCGATAAAATAGAGTTTTTTTAATAGAAAAGAAAAACTTAATGTATTTTTTACTAATCCACAATATAAGTCTTCAAATTATAAGACATATATATACAAAAATAGACAATCTTTAGCACTTTTCAAAACATTTTGCTTTTTCTAGCTATGCTTTTTGTTGAATTTTGCTATCTTAACCTTTTTTACTAATCACTTAAAATAAGTCTCAACATTATAGACTATATACAAAAATAAATGCCAATCTTTAGCATTTTTAAAAACTTTTTAGCTATTTCTAGCTATGTTTTTTGTTGAAATGAGCTAACTTAACCCCACAAATCCCGCCAACACTGTAGCGTACCTCAATTGTGCGGTTATCTGACTGATAGAAGAATGTGAAATGTAATTGGGCAACGCCCACAGCCACGCCCACGCCCATTTGCCCATTTGCAGTACGTGCGGCCTTGAACTGACTTCCCAATAAGACAGCAAGACAGACAAAGTGAAGCACTTGCCAATTGGAATGCTTACCAAAACTTAAACCTCACGAAAAATTCCTTTAAAATTAAATTTTGTCAGCTTCCTTTTGCAACCCGTTTCGCGAATAAAAAACTTTATCCTTACCTTACTTTTTCAGTTAACTCGGAATTTGTGCATGGAATCCTTTTGTTGTACTACTGCACAATCTGCGTAGTTTATAAAGCGGCGAACTTCGGAGAAATTAAATAACTTTTTATGCAGAGTGTGTTAAACACAAGTAATAAATGTAAAAAATGAAATGAGATCATTGATGTGTGCCATGTTATTTATAGTCTCATTAATCTCAAGACATTTTTTGTGCGTTAAGCTTACGATATTTTTTTCTTTCTTTTGGTTTGCAACAGAAAATCGGTACAGCTTTAACCTAATACGAACACAGTTGACCCCCAAAAAGAACAGAAAAAAAGCCGAAAAACGAAAAACGTCCCGTCAATGTTGTTACTTTATTACAACGTATTAATCACAAGGCTGTTAGCAAAAGAAAAACAGCAAAGGTCGAGGTATAAATACCCTAAACAGAGTGTAATAGTTCAATTAAAGTTGAATCAATCAATTTTGTTTCTTTACACATTCCAAAGTAACAAGTTTCTGTAAAATCTATATTTTCTATGCTAGTCAATTGAGTGTCCAAAGAAATTAATTTCCATATATTTTTTAAACAAAATTCATTTGGTTGAATCAAAAATTACTTGCAATATTTTCTCTACGTATTAACACAGATGATTTCGTATAGATTACCAATTTCTTTGTCTAATTAAATTTAAAATTAATCAAATACTTGTGAGTAAATTATATAAGTCTGATCCCAAAGTAATTTCATTATAATCAGCATTATTTTATTATATTTCCCATATGCCATTTAATTAATATAAATCCTCTAGGGACAAGTTTTAATTTTCGTAGCATACTTTTATTCGCCTCAGAAAATTGAATACTGCGCTGCCCTAAAGAGTATGCTATAAAATGTGCGATTGGCAAGGGTATAAGCGCGAGCTTGAAATGACACATATTTTTTGATGCTATGTAATGTAGAAGAATGTCCTTATGATTGTCAATGTCCTCAAACTCAATTTAATGTTGTCCTTTCATTATGCGACATAGATTCCAATGAAATCGATAATTCCTATGCCGTCGCGGGAGCAGCAGCTGCTGATGCTGATGATGATAATGATAATGATAATGATGGTGATAATGATGATAATGAAGCTGCTACTGCTGATGACGTTGAAACCGTCGCCGATGATTACGTCATTGCATTGGGACACAGACAAAATACAACGAATGAGCAAAATGACAGAGCAGCAGCAGCAGCAACAACAACAACAACGTTGGCTACAACAACAACAAAAACAGCTGCGGCAGCATCCGAAAATGGAAGCCAACTAATGAATGCAAAAAAAACACAAGATTTATTATCCTTATCGCAGCTGAGTTCATACCAAACACAGAAGAACGCATCAAGTCTGAAAAATTCGAATGTGAATTCCAATTCCAACTCCAACTCAATTGGAGGCGCCTCATCTGGTGGCAACTTCCAGCAAATTGGCTCGCAACGCGTCAATGGCAATATCTCGCCATCATCTGCGTCTCCAAATGGTCAACAAGTTGCGGCTAACGGTAGCTCGATAATAGGACCCACCTCATCGACATCCTCGAATGTGCGCAACTCGGCCAAAAAGGTGGAGAGCAAATATGTACTGCCAAAGCAGCAGAAAACCGATGCTCCCATGCTGAATTACATCTTCGATACACACTCGGCGGCTAATAAACATCATCATCACGATCAAAGGTAAGTTTCTAAGTATAGAAACTTTTCTATTACATTTATCTACTAAAATTCACATATTTTACAGTGTACTTACACTGACAAACAAAAGGCTGGTGTTTAAAATCAGGAATAAATATAATTTTGGAGAAAAAAAATATACACTAATTTATAATTTTTAATTGAAACAATCAAGAGTTTTTTCTTATTTTAAGAAATGGAATTAAAACAAAAGTTTCCCTCTCGAAACTAAACGTGTTCCCGACCATAAGATAGCCTTTACTTATTTAAATATAAAAAAATATGTTACATACTTTTAGGCACCTTTTTTGATTAAAAACTTAAAAAAAATCATTACTACCGTTCTGTTTGGCGAATCTTGTTGAGATTTAGTTGGATGGGAGCTAATAATAGTAGTTAACGATAACGTTAACGTTATAGAAAGTAACAGGCCTACTCCGGCTTTCATGCATTTATTCACTTTGTATTTAAGCTGAGTAATTAAAAATTATCGTTTTTCACTTTATCGACTTAAACTGATATCAATCCGCAGAATTTTTCCGAAAAGATATTAAAGTATGTTAAATAAATTCCCTTCCGCAAAATCTTATCAAATGTGAAAACCGGAACAGGCTTGATTTTTTTTTTTTTTTTTGATCAGGGTATATTTGATATATTACCCATCTGAATGAATCACATGAATCTAATTACCATTTTTTTATAATTATAAACAAAGTAGTTCTTTTGCTAGTTTTCCAATTAGGTCAATCCTGTAATTATCCATCAAATTTTTTATAATTATAATGAAGAAACTGTCACTTCAACTGTCACCCAACTTGTGTCAATAATAATAGTTTCCTTATCATTAAAACTTTCCTGAATTGTTAGGTGTTACCTCAAGTAACTTATTACCTGCCCCAACTCTAAATATTGTAGTATGTGCTACTCATTTATCAATTTAATTACAACCCTGTCATTGTTATAAATATAGTTTCTCTATTTATTTCCTAAATTTTCAAGTCGTTAGTCTGTAATTTATCATCAAGTACTGACAAATTCTACAAAACTTCAACTCATCAATGAATATTTAAGAAGCTCTCACATTTAATGTGTTTTGTCCCAACTTGTGACATTAATAACCGTTTTCATAATATTGTAGGTACTACCCCGAATGATTTTAATATTACCCAAATATTCAACCCTTAAATGTAACCTAACCCAGATCAATTTCATCTATAATTTTCTGCCTATTTATCAATCTAATTGCAACCCTATCATTATTATAAGTACAGCTATTAAATATCCTTTTGTGCTATTTTTACAAAAAGTTGTCAGTCTGTAATTATCCATCAAATACTTGTATAATTTCCATAACAATGCATAACAAGAATAAATATTTAAGTAACTCTTACATCAATTTGCGGTCTACCTCAAAATTGTGGCAATAGTCGTAATAACAGTTTACCCGAGGTCCTTTCCACGTGTGTGTTATATCCTTGCAACTTAAGTTTTTTGAAGACTTTCGTTTGGCCGTAATAAACATTAAGCATAAAGGGAAACAATATCCGACTTCGACTTGGAGTCTTCGACTCCTTACTCTTACCTAGACTTTTGCACAGACAAGCATTAAGTACACCTGCTGACCAATAAAACTGCATACCATATATATAAGTATCTCTTTTAATACCCGTTACTTAAAAAATGTGTAAAAGGGTATATTGTATTCGCTGAAATGTATGTAACAGAAAGTTTGCCTGTCCGTCCGTTAACTAGTTTGATTAGCTATCATCCTACTAAATCGCAACAAGATTCGCCAAACAGGACGGTAGTTATGGCAGTTTTAAGTTTGTAAGCCATGTAAGTGCCTAAAAGTATGCAATACAATTTTTTTTTACATATATTTAAATAAGTAACGGGTATTCTTTAGTCGGAAACTCGACTCTAGCTCTTCCCGCTTGTTTTCTCCTCTCTCTCTCTCTGTGTTTGTGTTCAAGTTTGTCCTTATTCGTTTTTCATCTGTTCCGTTCTTTTCCCTTGCAGATATGGGCCACACTTTGAGGACGTGCAACGCGTTGGACAACCAACAAATATGACTGTTCAGGCGGGTAGCAGCATTCATTTAAATTGCAGAATTTCATTGCTGCAAGATAAGACTGTAAGCATCCATATTTGAGTGTATGAGTACTACGAATATTACTTCATTCGTTTGTACCTAGTTAAGTAGATATATACATATTTCGACTGCTTGTCAAGCGTAAGAAACACACAGAACGTTCAGCAACTCAGAAAACTCATAAGTGCTGACGCTGGTGACGAAAGATGTAGTCATTTCTTGAGTAGTCGAAGACAGTAATTTTACTAACCGAACTAAGTAGTTTAATAAAGAGTTTGGAAATCATTTTTAGTATTCATCACGCTAGTGACAAAAGTTGTTCTGTCTCTTTGAAGAGTGACTTTCTTTACTACAAACAATATTTTTGAGTCAATGAGGAAAACACATAAACATATAAGCATAAAAAATTACGCTAGTGACGAAAAGGAATAACTATTCCTTGACAGATTGTCACTTCACTTCTCCAAATATTTTCTGACAGAGCTGGATAATCATTTTTACGCCCCTACTCAGAGTTACTTTCTTTACTACAAACAAAAGTTTCGAGACAAGCAAGTAAATACTCATACAAAATGTACGCTAGTGACGAAAAATGCAATTTCTCGAGTAGTCGTAAATGGACCTCTTACTACTACAATTAGTTTTATATAGAGCTTATTTTGGTACTTTCTTCACACTTTCGATTTAAGCTGGAAAATACTCATGCGCTAGTGACGAAAGACGTATAATAGTTATTCCTTGAGTAGTTGAAAACAGTCTCTTTAATGCTAGAAATAAGTAGGTTCTCACATAGATTTAAAATCAGTTTCAGTACTCATCACGCTAGTGATGAAAGTTGCTATACTTATACAAACAAAATTACGTTATTTACTGCATACAAATGTTTTGAGTAACGCAGAAAACAATTTATATAAATTTACGCTAGTGACGAGGCAGTTATTTTAACACAGAGCTGGCAAATCGTTCTCAGTAATCATCAATCAAGAATTTCGCTCAAAGTAATACTTTCATTTGAAGAGGATATTAAAGGATACATTATTGATATTTCCTACAGGTCTCTTGGGTGCGACGTAATGCGCAAAATGAGGAGAATGCATTGGACCTGCTCACAGTGGGTCTACACGCCTATACGGGTGATAAGCGCTATAAGATGGAGTTTCAGTATCCCAACAATTGGCGACTGAAAATTATCAATGTGAAGAAGGATGATGAGGCGACATACGAATGCCAAATCTCAACGCATCCACCCCGCGTTATACAAATTAACTTGCATGTGAATGGTAAGTCAAGGAATACCCTTACTATTTGAAAACCAATCATATGGAAAATTAACGAAATTTATTTATTTGTGTAAAGTCAATCAAAAGTTGTTGACAATAAATTATTAGCATCATAAATAAATGAAAAAAATTAAAAATTTAAATATGATTTAAATTTAAATTTCATACTGAAAAGATAAATTAAAGGGAAATTATAAATAGAGTTTTTTAATTAATAAATTAATAAAGTAATATTAAATTTAAAATTTAATATTGAAAAGATAAATAAAATAGATATATCTTCCTATTTTTCTTTAGCTCCCAAAGTGATGATTGTGGATGAGTACGGAGATCCACTGCAAGAAAAGTACTATGAGATTGATTCCACCCTACAGTTGTCCTGTGTAGTGCGAAATGTGGCCATGAGTAGCTCGGTGGTTTACTGGAAACACAGCGAAAATGTGCTCAACTATGATGTCACACGTGGTGGTGTTAGGTAAGTTTATTTTTAATTCTTTATGAGGGGAATACCCTTATTAAATCTATCTCTTTATTTAGTGTTAAAACCGAACTGATGGAGGATGGCGCCAATTCGACGTTGTCCATTGCGAAAATCCACAAGGCTGATTCTGGAAATTATACGTGCTCTATTAGCGAATTCCAGAACTTTACAATTGTGGTGCACATACTGAATGGTAAGCTAGGAAGTACTTTCTATTCTCAAATTTACTTTATTTATTTATTTAAATAACTATAATTAATAATTGTCCATACTTTTACTTTTAACTTGTTTTGTTTTTTGTTTTAATTATTATTTTTATAATTTATTCAAATAATAAATTTTTTTCCTCAATTTTTAATTAAATGGTTAAAAAAAAATATAAAAATTTGTAATAATCAACTTTATAAATTTCTTAGTTTTAAACTCAAATTTTTTTTTTTTTATTTGAATAAAGATGATTTTTTTCTCTCTATACTCAAACTTAATTTATTCATTTATTTAAATTACTTTTAAAAAGTTTTATTTATTTATTTTTTAATTTATTCTTTAAAAAAAATATTTGAGCTCAGATGTAACGTTAAAAAAATAAAATTTCAGTAATCTCACAGGTTTATTTATCTTTTTTTAGTATTTATAATATATTATTTTTATTTTTAAAACTAATAGAAATAAATTTTTTTATTTATGTATTTTTTAGCATTATTAATATTTATAAATTTTTTTATTTATTTAATATCAACTAAGTGCAGTTGAAAAAAATTAATGCAAAAAAAATATAAGTTAAGTAATATAAAAAATTAAGTAATATTAAATTAATTAAATTTACATTTAACTTGAATGATAAAAAATTAAAAACTTTACAAATCTGGGGGTATTTAAATAATTTTGAAAATTTAATTTTATAGGTTTTATTCAAACTGATAGAAGTACATTTTTGGTTTTTTTTTTATTTTATAGTATTTATATTAAATTATATTTTTTATTTGAATAAAAATAAATATTTTTCTTTCACTGGAACTTAACCCGCTTTTCCTTTAAGTAGGCGAGAGCTTTGCGGAGCTGCACCATGGAGGGGCAGAGACTGTGGCACATGCAACGTGGCAATATACAATGGGATTGTATGTTCTCCTCCAGCTGCTGCGATGGATGCAATGGAATTGTAGGTAAAGGTCAACTGAGCACAACTGAGCACAAGACGCCTAACTTTAACTAAGTTAAATTATGATAAAAATTTATATATATAAAATGATGTATTAATGGTACGAGTTTAGGCATTAACTGTTCTCCTGGTATTAAGTAGACTTCTTGTGTACATTTTTGTTAATTAATTGTAAAGATTTTGAATGAAAACAACAAGTTATTAGAAATAACTAAAAAACTAAACGAATTAGGTTAAAAATTAAAAAATAAAGTGAAGCAAAAGTAATCTAAGTAAAATGCCTATAGATATGATATAAAGATACTAAGGCGTGTTCCCGTTTACACTTTCGCGAAAGTGAAACCTCGAACCGCCCAGAAAATTTGATATATTCGTTAGCATCAAAATTTGTACATGTAAAAGCGCACATAAAGTTAATAATAATATTAAGTTCAAATATGCAAAAGATGCCAACAAATTAAAATTAAATGGCAAATGTGTGTTAAAAGCATAAAATAAATACAGGAAAATGTAAGATAAAAATAAATATATAAAAAATAAATGTGGGCTGGCTTTTTACAAGTAAAAAATTCAATAAAATGGGTAAAGTTATATAAAAAGAAATTTTGTAAGCCCAACACACACATCCATACACACACACCCACACACACCGTCACAGTACTATTTGAAGCTAAAGCAGCGTAAAAACTTGTGTAATTTAATGCTTACAATATACATATATAAATAAATAGTACATAAGCCGAAATATGATTAATAAATAAATCGACACAATGATAAATCCTTGAGCATTTTTTAACAGCCGCCAGCTCGACTTGGAAATACCCTAAGCAGCTCATGACAGTCGGAACAGTCGAGTGCACTCGCCAGTAATATACCCTGGGCCTAGGTCTCGGCACGCCGAAGGTTTGATGCCAATGCAATTCTCATACTAATCCTCAATTATCCACCTATCACCATATATGAAATAAATGAGTGATTTGAACCGATTTACCCGATATCTCAAAATTTTAAAAATTAATTAAAAGTAAAAATTATTTAAGAAACTAACAAAATTCGTTGACTCAATCAGGAATCGAACCCACGACCCCCGCGCACGGGCGCGTATCTCTAGCATAAGCAGACAATTCAAATAAATGAAAAATATTTAATAATTAAAAAAACCACCTGCATCGACCAGGATTTGAACCCCGATCTCGTGTTTCGTTTGCCAAGCACTTATCACTTCCACCACTCCGCCTCTTGGACCAATGCTGGCAAATTCGATATACATGCTCGACGTACATTCTGGCGGAGTAAATGTAAATATAAAATGAATTAATTTCCTTTAAGTCGCTATATTTTTCAAACAATTATATAATAGAGAACTGGGTTTACAACTTCAACGTGACACTTTCAGTGCTTATAGCATTATAGATAAAGGTATTATCAATTGGCTTGTATTGTTTGGTAATGATCTTGATAACCTCCTGGGCAGCACAACCGCCTGCAAGCAAAAGAAGTGTTGAATATAGAAATTTCAAGTATATAGTGGGTATATTTATGTTACCAATGAAAGCAGAGACCGCATGCAGCTCAGCGCCGCCATAGCGACAGATCTCGTGGAGCACATCGTCGCTGATGGGCACATGCAGGCCCAGATCGTTGAGCATTTTGCTGGCGATGCTCTTGAGCCGTCCAATGTCCTGTTCGACGGCACACTCGCCGGGAATGCTGCCGCACTCGCTGAGGAAGCGCTCATAGGCGCGCAGGGCAAAGTTGTAGGCGGTTAACGTGCCCTGCAGCTCATTGTCCTCAACTGTTAATTAAAGGGAATAAATAAACAACTTGCAAATTAATCTATTGGCCATTTCATGCACTCACCCAGCGGCAGCAGGCGGCAGCTCTTCTCGTACTCATCGGCAATTCGTGTGCCGCGCAGGATCGCCAGACCGGCAGCCTCGCGGCACAGCAGACGCACCGTGCGCTCGTCTATGCTGTCCGCCGGCAGCGACAGTTGCTTGAGGTAGTCCTGGCACTTGTGGTACACCTGATCGGCATCCTGCAGCGCCTGCTGGCGATAGATGTGCTGCAGGGCAATGTACGAGTCCGTGTTGGCCGTCATGTCGGGCAGCACGCCCGGCAGCGGCAAATAGCCCTGGTTCTCCTCCACCACAAAGTGCTTCAGTGCCTTGGCCATAATCCAGAAAGCATCACTCTGTTTTTTTGGTAAATTTAAAATACAATTTAAGGAATTAGTTAGGATTAAGTTATGATTATTAATCATAGTCCTTAGTTATTAGATTATTTTTGTTTAAAAGTCGAAATAATGATTTAATTACGATTATTTTCGGTTTTGCCCAATTATTTATTGATTACGATTACAAAACATCAGAAAAATTAGTTTTAATGAAAGAAAATTCAAAAAAACATTTTTAAATGTGTAAGAAACTTATGTATAGTTAAATAATAAAGAACAAACATTTTTCTAATAAACTGTTTTGTTCAAAATAATTTGCTTTTCACTACATAGTCAAAAATAATTAAAAAAAAGTAATATAGTCAGAAATAATCAAAAATATTCATAAATAATACGACTACTTAAAAAGATTATTTTTAATTATTTCTGACTATTTTTGAATTGTAATAATTTTAGATTATTTCTGATTTATTGTAATCGTCATCATAAAATAATCACAAGTTCTTCAAGTGATCTACGATTATTCCCAAAAATAAATTAATTGATTAGTAATTCTAATAGAAATTTATGAGGTATGCTTTTAACTCCCAACTCTCTTTGTGCAATCCCTTTGGATATGCTCTCACCTTTTTGTGCAGCTGCTCGCAGGCATCGTCCTCGAATATGGCCTTGAGCGACTTTGGCACCTGGCCAGCGCCAAATGCTGTATTGACCGCCTTGATGGCCTCCTCGTAGTTCTCCTCATCCGCTTGCATGCCCGCTCTGATGGCTTCCCTCAAGCTTGTCTTCTCCTTGTAATTGCCAGGCGCCAGTCGTCCTCCAACTGCGTGCTTCTGCTGCCAGACTTTCAAGTATTTGTACAGAACCAACAGCCAAGGCACCTTGTTGGTCACTTCTGTGGATTCCAAATGCTCTCGCAACGCCTCAAAGGGCTGTTCCAAGCGCAAATCAAACTGACGATTATCGGGATGAGCCTCCACAATGCAATGCTCCCTCAATTGCAGTCGAATGGAGCCAATCATGCCTAGGGATCGACAATAGACAAGGGGCACATTGGATTCCCACAGGCGATTTGAGAGCTGCAACAACGACTGCTCGTTGAGATTCGAGGCAATAACCAAGTCGAAGCTATCAAAGAAATTCGGGCGATTTGCCAATATGTAATCGACACTCTCGTCCACATAATCGCCGTTCACATCCGGATTGAGCTCCTGCAGCAGCTGCTTGCAGGCCAGAGCTTTGGATTTGCCCAGATAGCTGCCATCTAAAAAGAAGCTATTGACAGGCTTTTAATCATTACAATTTAGCGGGGGATAACAATATACAATTGGTCAAGTAATATTTTTGATAAAGCGAAAGAAATACTTCAATATCTATCTAAAATAGCTTTATATAGAGCTTTTCTAGCCTTTTCTAGATTGTTTAATAATGCAGATCTAGCTTTTCAGGCTCTGAAGTTGGGCAACACTGCCTGGAAGTGCTCTCCCTCAATATCTATTTAAAATAGCTTTAAATATAGCTTTTTTTCTACACTTTTTTTTGCCTTTTCTAGCTTGTTTTAAAAACGCAGATCTAGCTTTTTTAGGCCCTTAAGTTGGGCAACACTGATGTTTCTCACAAATGTAACATCGCTTGTTCTCCCTTTTGGGTACTTTTGCCTTTGTCAAAACAATTACTTGACCTGAACTGTATGTCTACTTACTTGTTGCCCAGATCCTCCTCCTTTACGGTGCTGCCGTCGGCCACAGTGAAGCCTCCAATGCCGGGCAGTACGAGTCCCTTTGCCGTCTCGCAGCCCACGGCCGTCACATTGACCACACAAATTGTTGCCGCTTCCAGCAATGTCTGTCCGTGCTCGCCCCAAAGTCTGCGATGACACTTCAGTCACTCCAATTACAAAGTTAATAAGTCAGCATTTATTTACCTGATTTGTCGATCATATTTCTTGCTTTTATCTGATAATTCGGGCGATTTTGGCGGCGCAGGCGAAGACATCTTTCAAGCCGGTTGCAAAAAATAATTTGCAATTTGCAATTGCGATCAAGTGTTGCAAAATGCACCACGCTATCGTGTAGTGTATTATCGATAAGTATCGCTTAGAAACGCGCCAATTGACATATTCAAAACATTTATTAAATAATACGTATTACATTTCACATTGTTCACATGGTTTTAGCTTCTGATTTAAAATTTATTACGTTCAACTTTCGGATCTTACTCAACTACATACAAGAAATCAGTCTTTACAAACAAATTGTATTAACTTATAGTTTTTTTTTCTTTAAACATTACGGCAAAAATAATACCAAGTTCTGAGCAAAACCATAATCGTTTGGAGGGAGGGAGGGCACTAAATATTATTTTCATTTACTATTTTACAATAAATTATGCTACAGTTGTAATGCATTTTTTTGTTAGTGCATTCAACACGATAAATTAATTGTATAATACCACATCTCTAATTTGCCTCGTTTTTCAACACATGCGCACATGAGGGCACATATGTTTTACAATTACGCTTTGGTACATCATTCGCGTTGTAATTTCACAACGTCTTGCATTTGTTGGCTACATTTTGTTTTCGTTTTCGTTTTGCTGCTGTTAAACAGAAGTAGCATTAAACTAAATACATATTAAAATTATCACCGAGAGAATGCCAGCCAGAAGAAGTACTGCGGCGGCGGGGACGTCAAGAAACAGCGGCAGCGAGACAAGTCCAGGTTCGGAGGATCCCGCATACAAGTTGAAAAGAAAGAAGAATAATGAGGTATGTGTAAACAAGTGATCAAAAAAGAGAGAGCAAGGTGAATTTTAGAACAAATTGACGTATTCACAGTGGGAGAAATAGTGAAAGAGATATACAAAGGCTGTGTTGAGCAGTGCTGTCAATTTAGTTTTTTTCCGATAAATCTGGCTGTTTTAAAGCTTAACAGCGGGAAAAACTTAAAACAGCAGGATTGGAATATTTTGAATATTTAAAAAAAAAAACATGTTTACGCTTTCACAAATAAATTATAAATCATTATAAATTGATGATTGATCCATAATTGTATAATTTCTGCGTGGTTTTTATTTTTGTTTATTATTAAAAAAGATTTTTTTATTTAAGTTGTCTCACAAAACCTCTAGAATTTGGGATATCAATTGCTTTAATAAGCAATCTAACGAATTTTCGATGTTTTAGAATAATTTTTTATATATTTTCAGAGTTTCAAAAATCACGAAAATTCGTTTCAAATTTCTAACAGAAAAAAAGTTATATTTAAATTGCTTTTTTTTTCAATCAGTTTGAAAATTAGAGAATTCGCTGTTTTGGGCAATTAAAAGTGCTTTAGCTTCTTCCTAAATTTATTGTTGACTTTTTTCCCACTAAAAACAGCTTTTTTGCTTGCGTTAAATGTTGGCAACACTGGTGTTAAGTGACTACTAAGTAACCTTGTTAATACTTCACCATGTCGATCGCTAAAAATAGCTACAGGGAAATTTTGTCTGAAATTCTGTAATATATATGTATCTGCATTTTTGATTTTCTTATAGGCAGTGCAGCGCACACGTGAGAAGACAAGGAAATCCGCCGAGGAGCGAAAGGAGCGCATAGATAAATTGAAGGTGGAGAATATAATGCTAACGCAACAAATCAAATCCGAAAAGGGTCACATTAGTACGCTGCGCAAGTTGATCATCAAGGGACGGACGAACGAGGATCAAGATCGTCTCATTGATGAAATTCTAAACAACTCCGATTACGGCAATAATCAGAACAAGGACGTTGAAGTTGACGATAACGAGGAAAACGACGATACAAAATGACAAATGAACAATTAATTCTAATTTACTTAATATTATTTACATATTTTTAAGCACATAATATATATACATATTTACTAACCATCGTAAACATCGAGTTTTTCCATGTGCAATGAGAAAACCTCGTCCATTTTTTTGTTCAAGTTGTTGAAAGAGTAAAGAATAAAAATCGTCTACAATGTTCCGTTACTTGCTGCTTGCCTTCTGCCTCAGTCTTGTGTTTCTTTGTTGTAGTTTCTGTTTTGGTCACTTCCGCCTTCTCTCAGCTGAGCATTGATTTATTGCACTTTTCATGTGTATGTGTGTGTGTATTGCTAAACGTTAAATTTAGTCTGTTCTATTTATTGCTGAATTGCCGGGTGTGTATTTGGTATGTGAATACGTTTCTTTTTTATTTAACTGGAGTTTTAACTATGTAATTAACACCCCCGGCGTGATTTAGCAGCTAATTTAAGTGTTGGAACGTCACATGCCAAAACCACAATGAAAAATTCATAGCCAGCTCTGAATCAAATTAAATGATGACCTGTATTAACGATGCTGACGTGTGAGATTTACAACAAGTTCTCTGATATTCGATGTCATTTACTTTTTTTTTCTTATTTCCATTTATGTTTCACGTAACTTTTTTGTTTTGTTTTTTTATTGTTGTTGTTGTGTTTGGTTGCTCATGAGTGAGTGAACAAAAAAGAGTTGCTCCCTGAAGTGAGCAAGTGAACATGTTCCTTTCAAATTGCTCTTTTTTGCGCTTACACTTGCTCAGTTGTTGCTCAGTCTTGTTCAGTTGCTCTGTTTTTTTTTTTCTTCAGTTCTGCTTTGCTCACAATCGCCCAATGTTCTTATTCTTTATTTCCTTTGCGCTATGAATTCTGTTACGGCACTTTGCGTATATTCGTTAGCTCATTTTGGAGAAAAGTATAAAGAAGTGAAGGAAAAAAAATATACTTTCGATTGTCTTATAAATCGTTTTTTAAAGGGACATTCACAGAAATTATCACATTTATTTTATATAATTGGTTTCATTAAATAAATAAATGGTTTCATTTAATTATTTATTATTATAAAAAATAAATTCACATTTGAATTTCCCACAAATTGCATTTGTAGCTCTGCTGTTATTTAACAGCAGCTTTAAATTAACATTGAACTGTTATAAACAGCTGCCGATACAAATTAATCGAAATGCTATTGCCTTGTTGCTGCTGATCAGGGCTGCATTGAACACAAAATCAAAAATATTCCAGTGTCCTGTTTTAACGGCACATTAAATACTTCCAATTTGTTTTTTGTTTGGTTTAGATAATGTCACAAAATTAAAATAGAAAAGTAATTATGCTGCCGCCTTCACAGAACTTCGTGCCCAATTTGTACACCAACTCCACAATCTACTTGCTAAAACGTCAAATAGCTGAACATGGAACCAAATCACAAACAAAACTCTTTCAAGCGTTCCGAAACGATGTCCACGATCGCCAGCAATCAGTCGAAGTCGATTTCCAGCAGAGGAGGAATGCCGAAAAATGTGAAGGGCTGCCGAAATTCCAGAATGTCCAATAGCTCAAGTGAACCGTCAAATTCCAGTGTTCCAAATAATGCAGCAACCAGTTTCCAATACAAAACAATTTCCAGCGAACAGTTCCAAGCCAAATCCAGTGTTCCAAATGATGCAGCTTCCAGTGATCACAGTTCTTATGAACAGTCGGGAAATTATCACAAATCGATTTCCAGCGAAAAATCCCATGGAATTCGGGGATTCCTAAAACTCTTGCCATTTCTGCCCCGTTTTAAGCATAAAACTAATGCCAGTAAACAAAAACTCGCTCGAAAACAAACATCGCTGAGCCGAATTCAAATTTATCCCAGTTCCTCTTTAGAAGAAAATGATGTACGCAAGTTAATTCGACTCTATCAGACTTTTGAAAATCTCTACGATCCCCAACATCCAGATTATGGAAATCGTATGATCGAGGATATGTGTTACTCCAAGATTGCTGCTAAATTTTCCAACAAAACAAGCCATGAACTCCAAAGTCTGCTCTATGAGTTACGTTTGCTCTTTGAGCGGGAATATACGATTATTGAGAACAGACAGCGACGTTTTGGCCAATTTGTATTGCCTTCTATAAAATACTACAGTGAATTTCTGTTTTTGGTGCCATTTTTGGACTTTAAATGGGAGAGCGGAGCCTGTGTTCCTGTCTTTATAGAAGAGACCAAAAGTTGTACATCTGATGGCACGGATTGGAGTAGGAGAAGCTCCAAAGACTTGACCTCTAAAGATTCAAATAAAGTCAACACTCTAAAAAATGAGGAGGAATCTGCGCTGGAAGTAACTGAAGCAGAAGAAGAAGAGGTACAGCCTAATTATCTAACTGGAGTGCGGGAAAATTCAAGTCACATTGTTCGTCCAGCTGCGGGTAGAAATCTTCTGAATACACCACCTTTATATGGCAATCAATTCATGTGCTTTGGCAAAAAGAAGAATAAAGCCGAGAAAAAAGAAGAAAAGCTGGAGAATCAAGCTCTTGATGCAACTATAAATGAAACATTGGAAGAGCAGACATCACAGGCTTTAAAAGAAGATAAATCTTTACAGTCCGAAGCCATGAGCCAGAAAAGAACCAGTCTATCGCAAGTCTCCCGAGAAGAGAACTCCAATAAAGCCCCTGAAGAAGTTCCCTCTGTGCCTCAAAAGCAAGTCTCCCAGACACCTTGTCAGGGTAATGAAGACCGGGAGCCATGTGAGGCCTCTTGTAATCAATATCGACCACAAACATCGAGTACTTCCCGTCCAGAAACATTGACAATTGCCAATTCCACAAGAATATCGAATCATACCAATTCTGGCAATCAGGAACAATTGCAAATTCTTTGCGATATGATTAAAATGGAGCTCAGTTCGTCGCCAGATTTCATTTACTTTGATGCCAAGTGGCGCATTATTGAAATTCTAAGGGAAGTGCAAAAGCGCAATTTGATACACAGCAAATCAGATCCGGAGAACAATGGACGAAATGACTCTGTAATACGGCAAATTTGCAAATGCCCTTTAAATGCCATTTGTAGGAAACGCGAAGAATCTAGGGAGGAGGAGGCGGCTCCAAGATGTCGTATACGCGGTCCATCGAGGGCCACTCAGTGTCCCTATTGTTGCTGCAAGCGTGGCTGATTAATCCCCTGCTGATTAATCCCTCTTATCAGTCAACTGATTGTCGGCCCCAATTCAAATATCATAAGATAAGCGAAAGTTATTGCCTGGCACGCTTATCGCTTGGCAGTTTCCCAGCAGCTGCGAGCGAAGATGGAAGATCTTTTAAGCAGTTCCAAGTTACTGAAGCATTGGCCTAGTGTTCTTCTTGGTCTGATTCTTGCTCTGAGCATTAAATACATCAGGGAATATAAAAGAAAGCGCTCTGTCAATGCTGTCAAGTTGGCTGGCGAGGAAGACATTGCAGGTAATCAGCATTAAATTTGGTACATAACTGAGGGAAATAAGTATATATGTGGATGAAGTTATTTAAAAAAAATTGCTAAAAAGCCACTTTTGTAGGAGGAATTTTAAGCTATTTTCAAAAAATCATAAAAAATACTACCGAAGAGATTTTTGATTTTTTTTGCAGTCACTCCTAGAATTTTTTTGAAGAGTTTTGTTGCATTAAAGACATTTTTGTATCATTCAAACGGAACTTAAATTATAAGATTATTTTAAGAAATCTGCATCAAATCTTTTTTGTTAAAAGTATGTTACTTATACTTATTTCCCTGAGTGTAGAACCTGTTCTTAAAAAGTACTAAGGGTCTATTAAGTTTCTGAATAGCTACCGAGTACAGGGTATCGCAGAGTCGAGCTCAAATAACAATTATCGTTCTGTTTCCCGAAAATAACCGTTTCATATTTAGTCCCGGAACCGAAATAGTTCTTTTGGAACGTACCAGAAACGGAACCAATATCTGTTTCGGCTTTTTTTATAATCAAATCTTGTTCTCAGTCGACTTTCCACAGGAGGATCAGGATGCACTGCAGCCCGCTTTGGAGGAGAAACCACATGTGCCCTTTGTGCCGGGCGGGAATCTTAATCCCGATGGCGCCAGGCGTTTCTATGACCTAGTCAGAGGACGACGCAGTGTGCGATCATTTGATGCCAACCGGAAGCCTGCGATTGATGTAATTGAGGATTGCATTAGGGCGGCGGGAACAGCGCCAAGTGGCGCACACACCGAGCCCTGGACATTTTGTGTTGTGGAGCAGTTGGCGGTGAAGCGAGCGGTGCGCGAGTTGGTAGAGCAGGAGGAGCAGATTAACTACAGCACACGGATGCACGCTCAGTGGGTAACCGACCTGCGACCCCTGCAAACGACGGCAACGAAGCCGTATCTGAGTGAAGCGCCTTTTCTCATCCTGATCTTCAAGCAAACACACGGCACAACTGACGATGGTCGCAAAAAGCTGCACTACTACAATGAAATATCCACATCTATTGCTGCCGGTTTCCTGCTGTGCGCTCTCCAAGCAGCTGGCCTCTGTTCCCTGGTCACAACGCCCCTTAACTGCGGACCTGCCTTGCGGCGATTGCTCGATAGACCCGCGAATGAGAAACTTTTGATTTTGCTTGCCGTCGGCTATGCATCGGCAGATTGCCAGGTGCCGGATTTGGAACGCAAGAGCCTTCCAGATATCTTGGTCAAATATTAATTAAATCTTAATAAACAAATTCCAAATTTAAATACATTTAAAACTTTAGTTTAATAAATTTTGCAGAGCTGCATACCCCGCTTTAAAAAGTGGTGGCTTGTCGATTAACGATAATCAACTCTTCAGCAAAGGAAAACCTATTGTGAATGCAAGCAACAGCTGTGCTCTCGTTTACAATAAAATATACGATAGTCACTAAGAGTGTTATCGCATTTTTCATTCTCTTGCTTAATTTATGTTATTTCGTTATAAAAGCATAACAAATAAATAAGAAAAATATATTTAAATGTGAACGTATTATAAAACACTTTGATCGCAGCTTTTTGGTAATATTCAATACATGTTGATTCGATCGTGCATATATTATTGGCGAAATCATCGATACCTATGTAGTCAGTGTTGTAATACATTGTAATATATCGATTGCTGTACGTATCAAGTCATTTTATAAATAACTTCAATGTGTTCGGTCGCGCCGTCGGGCAATTATCGAAATTACCAAAGACCCGAGTGAATAAATAAGTAAATATTACAATTTGTTTATAACCAATCTGCAGTCGCAACAGATTGAGAAAAATGCGGGCTTGCAAATACATTTTCAACAATTATAAACGTGTGCTATACTGTCGATGCAACAGCAAATAAGTGGGAAAGAATGAGAGCGCAAAGCAGATGGCAAAGAGCGTCGCGCCGCATTGGTGTTGGTTTATATATGTGTGTGTGTGTATATGAAGTAGAAAGCGGCGGTAAAAACTTGTAAAAACCACACATATTATACATATTTATTTACACAAGTATCTAAATAGTTTGTAATACCATCGAAATTGATTATATCGTCATTTGGAAATAAAAATAATTCGGATTTATTGCACTCTCGAATCTGCAAGTCAAAACAAAACAAACGTGAAACGTAGCCGAAAAACGCCTGCGTGTATCAGTGTTTGTGCGAGCGTAATAAGAAAAAGACCCACAGCAAAAAGGCAAAAAAAAAAATAGTGCATACGAAGAGCAAGCGCAAAACGCAATTGATGAGATTCGTGATATTCACAATTTTTTTTATTAACAAATGGTTAAATAATATTTAAGCCAGGGCTTTGAAACTGCAAACAAAATATAAGTAATATATAAAAAACGCCTGGCAACTAAAAAAGGTATTATTAAAACGAATGCAAAACATAATTGTGCTAAATTGTTATTGCCGACACATTTGCGCCTTTTGTTGCCTTGAGGTGAGTTGTAATTGTTGTAGTTGTTTCTAAAGAGTTTTCAGTCGGCGGTGCTTGTGCTCAAACTGTACTAGAGGTGAGCGCGTGGTGCGTTTTTTGTGGAAAGTATGCAATGCGCGAAACTAAATAAAAAAATGTATCATTTATGTAAATTAAAAGTACTTGCTTATTGGAGAAATATTGGAATGTGATACATTGTTTGATAATACGATTCCTATAAGTCAGTTTATTTGAAAAACATATATTTGTTATTAGAAATTTATCAAAAAATATAAATAATATATTTGCGAAATACTTGTTTATTAAAATTTGCGTCGTGTTCAATTGCACACGCGCTCATCTCTAGTCCAAACTGTACCATATTGTTGTTTGTGTATGGCCAGCCAAAAGAAAAAAGGAGAAAGAGAGAGAGAGAGAGCGTGCATAAGAATTGCTTGCTCTCTTTGCATTTCTTTTTCTCCAACGGCGACATGATAATCAGCTGCTGCCAATCGACCTAAACAACAGTTATATCAATTAACAGCTACGATTTACTACGTAAGGCATAATACGTAGTATCTATTCCGTCACGCAACGCTAAACAAACTGGAACAATATGAGTCGTCTGCAAAAACAACAACAGCAAATTGTTAGCGGGAGCAGTAGCAGCAGCAACAACAACAACAACGCAAAGAGCAGACGCAAACCGCCGCCGCCGCCGCCTCAGCGAGAGGATAATGAAATGGTGAAACACATGAATGGACATGCGACGAATGGAAATGGAAGCAAATCAACAAAACGACGTCGGCAGAGCGACGACGAGCACTTGACCAACGGAATCAGCAGTAAAAGTGTCAAACTGAAGCATCAAGCGAATGCAGTGGAAACGACGACAACTTCCAGTTCCTCGAGTGGGCGTCACAACAACAACAGCAAAACGGTTAACTACAATAACAACAACAGCAGCAAGAAGAGCAACGCAAATGGACGTCAATACAACAATAATAATAATAACAACAATAACAAGAAGAAGCAGAGCGCCGCAGGAACAACAACAACAAGAGCAGATTTGGAATACAGTTACCGTAATAACATATCCACCATACCCACACCCCCCTCACCCGCGTCACCGGTCTACCCACCGCTCGCCGCATCGCCGGATGTTGTGTGCATTTCGGATGCGGAGAGCGAGGAGGAGAATGAATGTGTTGAATATTATGATGACCAAGAAACGGAGGAGGATAGCGACCTGGAAATCAATGAAGCAACAACAACAACAACTGCCACCACTAGCAATACTAGGCAAGCCAACAATAACAACAGCAACAACAACAACGCAGCTGCGGCGGCAGCGGCTGCAGCAGCGGCGGCGGCAGCAGCAGCTGCCACACCACCCACAACATACACGATGCCCACGAGCAACAGCACTCCATTGGATCTCGATAATGAGGCGCATCAGAGGGATTTGGAATACGTGACTGACCTGCGTTCCTATGGTGAGTAAATATGTCTAGACTTGTATTCGCAAAATTATGACAGGCTATATGGATCAGTGTTGACCAATTGAGCAGCTTTTTTACCGCCAAATCTAGCAATTTTGAAAGTAAAATTAAAAACAGCGGGAAATTGGCAGAATTAAATTAAATAAATCCTTATAAATAACACGGAGCAACAAATAAAAAAAAAAAAAAATAATAAAAATAAAGAAAAATAAAGAAAAATGTACATTTAAATTTTTTGACTTTGGTGATGTTTTTGAACACTATTTTGTTAGAAACCACTTAAACTTGTATTATTATTTAAAAAGAACACATTTTTACGAGTAAAACGTGTATATTCTATGTATATATATATCTAAAATCGGACAATAATTAGCGAAGCTATAATAGAGTTTCTGAAACAAAATTGCTCAATATGTTGATATTCGCGTCATATTTGCCCCATTTCCCACTCCCCCTATTTTCCATTTCTAGTAGATAAACTTAGTATTTTTCCATGACTTTTTTTCTGAAAAGTTGAATAGCTCAGTTAAATATTACTCGATTTTAATAAACTAAAGTACAGAAGACGCAGAATAAATGTTTTCTGAAACTGCATACCAAAAGTAAATTGCTTTTTACAAATTTAACTTATTAATTTACGTTCAAAGTACGGTAAAGTCGCAAAAAAAAACTAAAAATTTCTATATTTTTACATATAGCTTCCTTAATATTTATCCGAGATTGCAGTGTAATTTACCACTTTAGAAAGGTGTTCATTTTTACTTTCACAATTTATTGTAGAATGCATAGGATTTTTTAGCTCCGTCAACTTAAAAAAACGGTTTTCTTTACCGTAATTTAAAATTTTTAAGTTCAACAAAAAATTAACTATATCTACTACCTACGCTATGTCGCATTCCATAAGTTTTTTGACTGTAGCACCGTGTAATTGATCTTTTTCCAGTGTTGGCAGAACAGCTTTTTACCCCTCAAATCTATCTTTTTCTTTAAGTTTGATATTTCAGAGCAACTAACTCTTGTTTTAAGGTTGTTAGATACTTATGCCTGATAAACGTAATAAGGAAATCCAACTGTCTTTTCTAATTTTTTTTGTTAAAAAATTTGGCTTTTTTTTCGACCTTCTTTCCACTAAATGCAGCTTTTTTGCTTATCAAAAGTTGGCTATTGATAAGGAATGGGGAGGCGGGGGTGGTGAGTGGTCAATGCAACATGACAACGACCTCGCCCTCTGCCGCTCTCTCGCAATCCTTTCAAAAGTGGAGCACATGCATTTAACCTTGACATACTTTGGCAGACAAACGTAAAACGTGTAGAGATATGTGTGTGTATGTATGTTTGGGTGTTTGTGCATTCGCCCGCTGCAATTCACCCCAAAGTTTTGAACTCAACTCATCTCAATTCACCACAGTGCAGCAACAACAACATTCGACAATCGGACATGATGTTGACTGTCTATGCATATATGTATTTCATGTGTGTACATAGGCAATTGGTTTACTTGAACTTGGCACTGCAAATTGTCCCAGCAACAACTTTGTATATTTACATACATAGAATTTGTGTATGTATGCAAAACATGTTTGCCTTTGGCGCCTAATTGACAATTTGCTATTTACCTTTGAGCATAAGTCGAAACTTGACACGAGAGCAAGTCTAATAAATAGAAAGAGCGGCAACCTTCCTTCTCTCTCTCCCCCTTGCGCTGCCTTTCTGTTATCATACGTGCTGCTGCAGTCAACCGATCTTGCTGTTGTCGTAACCCTCTCTTATTTCAAAGTCAGAAAGAGAGTGAGAGAGTGAAGAACTTACTCTCTGTAATGGTAGTGCTTCAGCTGAGTGCCTGTGTGCGTGTCATGGACTCTGTGCACAGCTGTGCGCTTTCTGTTGTGTGTACAGCAACGCACACGATTTGACAACCTTCTAGCATACCAAGTTTATACGACAGCTTGATATACAGAAAAAATATCTACATTTTTGTGCTTGTTTAATTTAATTTAAAGATAAATGAATTTTCAAAATTTACTTAAGTAGCTCAATCTTGTAGCTGTTTTCCATATTTTAAAAATATATATTTTCCACATTTCGCCTAAGAATTTAAAAGATATAACAACAGAAACCGCATTTTGTGGTTCAACAATTGAAAAGCTGCTTAAAAAAGATACTAACATACAAATATCGCTCGGCAAGGCCAGATATTGCTTGTTGCGGTTTAAAAATAAAGTGTTCCAATAAACAATTATTAAAATTGCCGATGATAAACATTTATTTTTGTTAAATGTGCAATTTTTGATAATCATTTTGATAGCAATTATAAAAAAGAAAACAAGTTTTCAAGCACACATAGAGTTATTCGTGTTGTCATTGCAGTTTTATTTTTGTTCAACAGTACATTCATATTAGTTGTTGTTTTTATTTTGTTAAACAATTGAAATTAAAAAGAGCAGAGAGCGAGAAAGAGAAGAAACACTAATAAACAAAGCCCATATCACTAATTTCTTTCAGTCGCCTTAGCAATTACTGATAAGATTTCTTGGTAATTCTTTAATCAGTGCATTCAAAGTTTACAATATACATAACTAAAGTACTCGTCAAATTTAAATAGATTTCAATTTCATCATTTAAATTTTTGTTTTTAACTTTTTAATTTTAAATACAGTCGAACTTCCATATCTCGAATTTCTATAACTCAAACTTTTAAAACTTTTAAGTTCAAGTTAGAGGAAATTCGATTTATAGAAGTTCGAGTTAAGGAATTTCTACTGTACTTAAAGTTGAAAGTTGAAAAATCTAGTGGCAATAGCGTTAACAAACATTAAAAAAAATAATTCCATGAGACAAAGTCTCCATAACTCGAACTTTTCATTTGGATATTATTTTCTTAATTGTATATTTTCTGATTGTATTTTAATTTTTAATAATTTCAATGTCCACGACTTGTTTTCGATAGTTTCACAAGTTTTCCTTACAATTGCATGTTGTGTTTGTTGGATCAATAAATTTGTTAGCCATTCAAAAACATTTTTTTTCTTAATATTCATTCCCCCACATCCATAGAAGGAGGAAAGGGGTAGAAAGAGTCACTACACGGTTCATTGTACCCTTTAAACATGAATTCGCACATGTAAATTTCCGACGCGTGTTAGCAACTCGTATTTTTAAAAATTAAATATACTATATTAAAAAAATATAATATGTAACTGGTTTATAGCAAGGTGATTTCATTAACCTTTTGGCTTGTGTGTAAACATTTCACAACAAGTTAAAATTCTGATTGAAACAGAAGTTGAATGCACGCCATCTATCGACAAATTTGTATTATTACTCTTCACTTGTTCCACTTCTCATTCATCTACATATATTTCCGATGAAATGAGTAAGAAACACAAATGAAACTCGCAGAAGGAGAAGAAGAAGAAGAAAAGGCCACAGGTTCAAGGACAAATGTCCAGCAATGGCATTCAACTCGCTCGCTCTCTCCCGCCCACTCTATCTCTTTCACTTGTTGGCGCTCTCTCCTCTCTGCCCGACTGTCAAATACAGTGGGTTATTCGTCAATAGTCGAGTGTGGGGGCGAGGTCAAAGAATTATTAGTCACTTGGGAAATTTTATTAAATGATTGTCCACAATGTTTTTCTTATTTAATTTTTTTTGCCGAGAGTGAGAAAATATATTCTATGCATAATGTGCAAATGTTGTGTCTGGAATGTAAATTGTCAAAATACTAGACAGGGCCTATGAACCGTTAAGGCTGTAGGCATCATAAAGTCGAAGGGAGAGAGAGTTGGTTCAGAGGCCGTATTTGATTGGCTGCTGCGTAGACGTTTTGCTCTTTTCTGCTTGCACACTCTCCACCCGCTCTGAGTGGGTCAGCCACCTGCAGCAATGCGATTTGTTATTGTGCATTTGTATTGTATGTATGTATGTTGATAGCAGAAAATAAATATTCTTTGTATACAATTATATTTGTATAGAGTCGCACGTGCTGCGTTCCTACTTAATTGCGATAATACTAATCACATGTGTCAATAGTTAAACAAACAATTGCATAGTTTTAAAGCACTTGACTCTCGCGCGTTCTTATCCCTCACTGCTTCTTCTCCCGCTCTCTCTTTGGCGTAAGTGTGTGAATGTTTGTGTATTGATTATAGTTGCTCTCTTGCTGTCATTATTGCTCTCTATCCCAGCAAACAATTTCAATCGCCAGAGAGTCTCAGGCGACTCGCCTAAAAGTTTCAGGCGACATCGCCTTCTAATCGCTTTTTGATCTCCTTTTGTTAGAGAGTGAGCCACTTCCGCGACACTTCGGAAAGACTCTTTTGCGAGTCTTCTAAAAGACTCTTCCGCGACTCTCCTAAGAAGAGTCGCAGAAGTTGCTCACTTTCAAAAAAAAAAATTTTTTTTTTTTTTTTTTTTTAAGACGCGCTTCTGCGAGGTAACCAAAGAGCTTTCTTTGTTGGTCCACGAATTTGTCACAGTAGATTATGTAACAACAGTTTTAGCACGACAGGGGAATGAATTCGAACCTCGGAATTTAGAGTTCGGAGTCGGCAACTCTAACTAGTGAGCTACGGGATCAACACTTTAGCCTACTAGAAAAAATCTGAATTAAATTGCTCTAGACGTGGAGCATTCATCTTCCAATAGACTTGTGCGCGACTCGCAGAAGACTTTGCCACATTACTTTTTTTCTATTTATAGCTTTCTATCGCTAAACAATCGTCTGGGAAGATTCATCTTCTATTAATCTCCTGCGCGAATCGCAGAAGACTCTTTTTTGGCGATGGACGATTGTACAATCGCCCAAATGTTTGCTGGGATGATTTTAATTCAATTGCATTGATTTTAATTTTTATGTTTTCTTCTTTTACAGTCAAATTGTATAGCGATGAGCGTGTGTGCTTAAATGATTTCAAAATCATTCGCGTGCTTGGCACGGGCGGTAAGCAATAAAAATAGTAATAAAATAAATATATTTATTAATTAACCATTTATTTATATTTAAAGCGTATGGACGCGTTTTTCTGGTACGCAAACTGACCAGACACGATGCAGGCAAGTTGTATGCCATGAAGGTTCTCAATAAGATAACAGTGGTGCAAAAGCGCAAAACGGCTGAGCATACAAAAACCGAACGTGTGGTAAGTGAAAAGTGGGAATAAGTGCAAAGAGTAACGAGCAACAAGAAGAAGTAAGAAAGCCCTTTCAATGCTACCGAAACGTGTGTAAATCAAAAGCTACATTTACCGTTGCTAATTGAAATGAAACCTTCAGTTGCTGCACGTACACCAAAAAGAAAATAAGAAAAGAAGAGAGCTGCAGAAGTAACCAAAAACAAAAACGTAGTGAGAATCGAAACGTGCTCAAGACACACACACACACATACGCATACACATACAAAGCTCGCTCAACTTGTTGCACCGGCAAAATGCTAACGGGATGCCAACAAGAGCAAGAATGAGAGACAGAGTCAAAGCTGATCTACTACGTATACATTTCTGTGTGTGTGTGTGTGTGTGTATATTAAAATTTCTGTTTGTATGTGTGCAATCACGACCGGTTCGCGGCATTGAAAAATAGAAAAGCTAATGCAAAACTTGGTTAAATAACTGCAAACAGGTGTAGCTGGCCTAGCAAGAGCAGGAGTGAGAGTGTTGGCCAGATATAACAACAAGGGCACATCATTTGGCTAAATCATTTTTATGGCTTTAATACATTGCATTCGTTTGTTTGTTTGTTTCTTTGTTGTTGTTGTCTCTCGCCTTTGCTATCTCTCTTACGCACTTTATAATTGTACTTATGCCAAGGTACATAACGGTGACTGTGACGCTTGTGCTACTAACCCAGATTTGCCAGCGGTAGACAGAGAGAGAGAGAGAGAGAGGTAGGAGGACAGTGATTGCCGGCTCATTTTTCATGAATTGTTGTTGTTTATTGCCAAAAATGGAAAGGAATAAAGTCGTAAAAATGTGAAAGTTGTACAACAACAAGAGATGCTTTGCCATTGTCTAAGTGCGCAAATAAAATAAAAAGAGAAATATGAAGTAAATAATTTCAATATGAAATTTAAAGGTGGAATAATAATTCTTTCACAGACA
>JBAMBL010002566.1:0-10085 GCA_037043405.1 Drosophila subquinaria
TTGAATTATTCAATTCAGCCTAAAAGCATGCTATACATTTTGCTAGAATTTTGTAGGTTTACCTCGCGAAGGTAAGTCTAAAATTCGTGATCCTAAAACGGTGAGTACCCAAAATCTAAAGAGCATTTCTGCATATAAATGAAATGAGAATCAATGCGTTAGACAAACATTTGAATCAATTCAATTCGACACCAAATACAAGTACATAAATCAAAGTATAAACATGATCTATTTATCCATGCTCAAGTTGATTTCTTGTGCACAAAAAAAGGCTCAACATTAATAATAATCAATAAATAATTCCATATATTTCACTAGAACTTTGCACAACACAATTTGAGATTTTGAGCTTAAACAAATCTCACTCAGTAAATAAATAACTAAAAATAAAAATAATAATAAAATAGTCGGCTTTGAAAGTGTCACGTCAACTGTTTTGTAGAGCCGATTAGATTCAAATATTTAAACATAAAATATAGTACATAACTTAACATATTCAAACAAAAAGAATTGTGATACAATTGTAAGTAAACGCAAAAACAAATACATATATAAACCCAATATATATATAATTCTATATAATGTTGACAATAATTTCGATCACTGTTCTTTTTTGTGCGATAAACATTGACAAAAGGACGACGAGTTGATTGATTCACTGATTGATTTGAAATGTAGATTTGAGTTGCAATTTCATTTAGTACATCTTTTTTCTTCTCCTCTCCTGCTTTTACATATAGTTTCGTAGCTGTTTGCTACGTTGTCTAGAGGGAATCGGGGAGAGTTATCTTAAGTACATTTCTCTTTGCTCTTCTCCGACGAGCTGTTGCTCTCATCCGTGGGCGGTGTGTCCAGTTGGGTGCGCACCAAATGTGCCGGCAGTTGCATGTTGATTGGATCATTCAAACGCCTCAGATTATATTCCAACTCGGCTGTTTTGCGCTTCAGACGATTATAGGTCTCCACATCAAACTCATTCTTCTTGGCATTCCGATAGATATTCAACGTATATTCACGATTATACACATTCTCCAAGATGTATTCCTAAAAAGCACAGTTTCTCATTTAATTTGCAATTTATTTAATTTGAAATCATAATCAACTTACTCGCTTGGTAACACAATAGTAGGCGTACATGGCCATTGTGGTGCCATAGGTGACAAAATAGGTGACTGGCTCCATAATATCCCAGGAGTACTCCCACCAGGTCAGGCGGGCCAAAATGCCAAACTGTACGGACATCAGACCCAGACCCATCCAGGTCATCATGTTGGTGCGACGTTCAGCCTTCTTGGCCAGCTCCAGTTTTTTCTAGGAACACAGAAATAATTTTAAATTAAGAAACGATTATCATTATTATTTATCAAGTTAAATTTTTGTTTTTTTTTTCACTATTTATTATTTATTTTTTACCCGTTACTTAAAAATTAAGTGTTGTATTCATTGCAATGTGTGTAACAGGGAGAAGGAAGCATTTGCGACCCTATAAAGTGTATATATTCTTGATCAGCATCAACAGCCACCACATGCCCAGTTTTCAAGATATTAGGAGTTTTCTTTACTAATTTACTACTTAACTACTATTACTACCTATCATCCTACCAAATCGTAACAAGATCGGACAAATAGAAAGGTGGTAATGGCTGATTTAAGTTATTAATGTAAATGCCTAAAAGTATGCAATATTTTTTTTTAAACATTTATTTAAATAAGTTACGGGCATCCTCTAGTCGGGAGTTGGACGACAGCCTTTCCTACTTGTTTTAAAAATTAAACTTTTATTTTTTTTCCACAATTTATTATTTCTTTATTAAATTGCAAACCCACCTGCTCTAGTGGCTCCAATTCATAGCGTAGACTCTCCAGTTCCTGCGCCAATTGATGGCTCTTCGCCAGCTGATATTCGCCCACATTGAACGCCTCGTAGAGCTGTCAAAGATAGTGAATTTTTCAGTCATTCTTTTAATTCCATTAATCATTCTATATTCACACACCTGTCCTATGATCTTGCGCACATCGCCCATCTTATCAATGGTTTCTACCGTCAGTTTTTCACGCTCTGGCGGATGCACAGCCAGACTACGATTATTGATTTCTATGCTGTAAAATAAAATATTTAATTAAATTAATTATATCTTGTTTTATCCATAAATTGTTGAGTGACTCACCTAAACGTATCATCGAGCAATCTGTCGATGGTGCAGGAGGAGGCAATCCGGACGCCATGCTTGTTGATGATCGCAGCACGATCAATGCCACGATCCTCCTCCCGCAGCATCGTCAACAGATGCCCCACAGTGTGTGAGATGGGCTTCAATGCAAACTGGCACAACTCATTGCGACTGGGCAGGCGGATTGTCAAATGGGGCATTCCGTTCACATACTCCAGACACACATCATCTGTGGAGAAACAGGAAAGAATAACAACAAATTAGAAATACATTGCACTAATAAATTAACTATTGAGCATTTTTTGTTATATACTCATAATTATCGATGAGCTTAGATGAATTATAACATTGTTCATCGAGACATTATATTAATTTCCCTTTCTGATATAATAAATATTAATTTATACCTATTTAATTCAAAATAAAAAAAAAAAGTAACCCCTTGAAAATTTCAGTCTCAAGGAAACAGGCCTAAAATCGAAAGTCCTTGATATCTCCGAAAACCTTACGAGGACAAAATCTATCGATTAGCACTAAAATATAATTGGGTTAAATAATTTATTTGTATGCAGCCCCAAGAGTATGCTACAATATTTAACTTTCGTAATGTAGTACATGCTTAAGAGTATGCAACAATTTTAAATTTTATCGCAATAATTTGCGAGAAAATTATATCAAACTCTGTCTGTCATAACCTTGCGGTGCGTTGGATTGACAAGGATGAACTTTATCGATCGGTATTAAAACATTATCTAAATATAAAAAAAATTATTCTACTTTTAATTGATTTATCTTAATTTATTTTTAACTTGAATAAGAAGGCACAAAATACATTTTAATGTCTATTATTTGTTGCCTTTACTTAATATGCTAACGATAATTTTGTCGTTTATTTGAGTAAATTTCTAGATATTAGTTGAATACGCCTGAATAATGATTACATTTGAATCTGCAAATTTGAAGTTGAACAGCAGAAAAACCTATGAATACATACAAAAAACTTACTAGGTAATTTCAAACTGAATAAGATGGCAAAAATTAATTTTCATTTAATAACAACAAATTTATGGAAAATTAATTGTGGGTGTCAATTTGGGGTCGACTCAATAAAAAATAAAATCACTGAAATTTCAGGTGGTTGTCATTAAAATAGCTCAAGATTTGTAGAGCACAGTTGTGTATAAAGAACCTATCCAGATGAATACTTGTGCTAACCTAACCCAACAGATTTTATAGTTAGTTAGTTAGTTATATGTATGTACTATCAGCGGTTAACTTTAACTGTGCCACATTGCGTTGCAGTAAAATATTAAGTATTTATAATTGCTGTGAAGAGCAGCAGCTACTCAAGGTTGTTGAATGCAGTTAGATGTTCGCATTGTTTGCTCAGCCATAACGAAGAGATAGATGGAGAGAGAGGCAGAGTGGTGAGTGTCTCCCTTCCTCTCTTTCTCTCTCCCTAACTCCCGCTCTGTGTGTGGCAAAGATTGGAACTTGCTGCAAATGTGCAGATGACACACAAATGACAGCTTCAACAATTCAATTAGTTGCTACTACACTGCGTGTGTGTATGTTTACGCACACCTCGCAACAAGAAAAACAAATTTGAAAACTGTTTTTTTTTTATATTGTTTATTTATTTTATTTTTTGCTGCTGCAAAGTTTTCACTTTGTCGCATGTGGGGGCTTTCAAGTAGCACAAACAATGCACACACTCTATACATATATATATGTACATATCTAAATATAAGTATACATGTGTGTGTGTATGTACATGCAACACGCCAAGTGACCAACGAAGCAAGCAACCAAGCACCATGCAACACCCTCTTCTTCTGCTTCTCCTTCTCCTCCTTCTTCTGTTTCTTGTGGCAACGTCAGCTTCTAATAAACATTTTGCCTCAACTTAATCGCATTTACTTTACTGGGTCTGGAGTCGCATCTCAGTTAAAGTTGCTGCCTATTGATTGTTGTTGTTCGCCCAGTATTTACCGGGCATATAGGCTTATAAGTTGGTGGCAATGTCTGTCTGTTCGTATATAAACTGCTATATTTCAGAGACTTTCAATTTTAGAGCTATAAAATTTGGTGATTTCTATATTCCAAATTTCTATACGAAACTATCTGAATAATAAATGAATAGCAATAGATAATAAGATAAATATTTTATCAATAATAAATGCATTGTCTACCAATGCAGGCGACGATTAAAATATCGCTTACGTTGACTTTAAATCAGTGGTGTCCAAAACTCACACAATCAAAGCAGCGAAACACGAAGTTGACGAAACGTTTTACTGCTTTACACTGAAAAAATGGAATGAGAGCATATTCGAACTGTCGCATCGTTACAGTTAGCGACGTAACGAGCAAAAGTTGCAGTGTATGATAAAAGTCTAGCGCTGTAACATTCGTTCTCTCCTCATTGAACGCAGCTCAGCGACTGACATCACAAAGCATCAGCCGATCAGATGCTTTGTGAGAGAAAAGAAAGCCGAAGACACGCATCCTGAGAGCACAAGCCACAGAATGTGCTATTTATAGAACACACGTATTCTCTCTCTCTATACGTGATTCGACTGCGACGCCTATCCCATGATACAAGCATTTGGCATTTTGGACACCACTGCTTTTATTTTAAGGAACATATTTCTTGTATTTTCCATCATATCATGTTTTTATTTATTATTCAACTTATTCTTTGTTGTTTATTTATTCTTTAAAAAGTACAATAATATAGTCGTAAGCTTTCCTCTGCCGAATTCGCATTTAGGAAGATTGGTCTCTTGCTTTTGTGTTACATTTATTTAAGTAATATTTTTGGATTTTTATTTTAGTTTTTTTTAAGTGTTTATTTTATTTTCAAATTAAATTTTTTTATTTAAATAATTATTTTTTTTAATGTCTTTGGTTGTCTTTAAATATTTATTCGATTTCAGGCTACTGGGCATCTAAAGTACGAGCATTTTAATTGTTTCGTTCTTACTTGTTGCTGTTGATATTATTTTTATTGTTGTTGTTGTTTTGCGGCGCCACTGAAATGTGGGTAACTAGTCGTGTTGTTGTTGTTGCTATTGTTGTTGGTTGGTTAACTGCTAACTAAAATGTCTATAGCTGTTGTTGTGATTATTATTTTCATGCACTTTGATTTTTTGGGATTTTAAACACAATTTTATATGTATTTGATGTATGTTTTCTTTTTCTTCTTCTTCTTCCTCTACTGTTGCGGCTTCTGCTTCTTCTTCTTCTTCTTTTATTATTGATAGTTTTTTGTGTTAATTTTTTTAGTTTTTCAGTTAACTTTCAGATTTTCGCGCTTGCAGACGTGTTTGTTGTTTGTTGTCTCGGTTTGTTGAGTCTCTTCTTCTATCATCGGATATTCTCTTCAAAGTGTCGATGTTGTTGTTGTTGTACGTGGCTATAAAGATACCTTAAGCTAACCAACTAACTAAATAAACCAACTAAATGATAGTTAAAAATACAAAATAAAACAAAAATGATAGTTCGTCAGAACACAAGTGCCAACTGAAAAAGTTCTATGAACTTTACTCTCTGTGTGTGCTTTGCCTGCCACTTGCCACATGCCACATTGAGACAGTTTTGATGAGCCGCAATCACCACACACACACACACACACATACACACAGAGCTGATAACATTCAGCCCACCAAATAAGTTTAATTCTGCAAAAACTATGAGCAAAGTGCCAGAGGCAAAGGACTTTGTGTCTGATAAGCTCGCCACAGGATACGTGATACATGCCACACACAGCCCAAAAACAGGATCAGGACACACACACACATACATATGTTGTCACTGATTTTGTTGTTGTAATTGTTCACTTATATACAATCATGGTCAAAATAATAAGTACACTCTTTTTTTACTAAACAAGCTATTGTAAGTCAAGTCTTCACAGTAAAAAAATATTTATTTGGAAAGGTCGTTCTAACTTCGTTTGAATGATGCAAAACAAAAAATGTTTCGATGCAGAAAAATTCTTCAAACAATTTAAGGAGTGGGTGCAAAAATAAAGTTTCAAAAATCTCTTTGCTTTTATTTTTTAGAATTTTTTGAAAAATTCTTAAAAGGCACTTATTCGTCATTTTCATAACCTGCATCAAAACATTTTTTGTAAAAAATCGAGGAAAAAAGTTGAAAAAGTAGACATTTACATAAATTTGAAATTTTCAATGGGTACTTAATGGGTTAAGGAAAGTTTTGCATCATTCATACGGACTTTAAACGACATTTCCAAATAAAAATAAAATTATTTTATAAAATCTTTTGTTTTTTTTTTTATCAAGAGCCACATATTGATAAGGTGACTTTTTCGCTGGCTATATGAAGACTGGATTTACAATAGCTGTTATAGTAAAAAAAAAAAAGGTTACTTATTATTTTGGCCACTAGTGTATATATAAAAATATATACTATGTATTCAGTTAGTAAAATCGCAGACAGAGCAAACGTGCAACATTGATTAAATTCCTGTTACTAGTATATTTCTCTCTCTCTCTCTCTCCCTCTCTCTCTCTCTCTCTATGCCTGCTCTCTCTTCGAAACTTAATGTGAGGTTGAGGTTAACAAGTGTCAAACACACATACGCACACACACAAATACACCTGTGTCTGGCCAACGAAATGAGGTCAAAGTGTTACAAATGTTTGTTGTGTGGCAAGAAGCGGAAATGCAAGCGCCAATCAGCCTACAAATTTATAACAGTCAACCCTACCTTGCTGTGTGTGTGCATGTGTGTGTGTGTGTGCCTAAGGGTGTGTTTACATAATGTCCAAAGTGTGCTTGCAATTAACGCTTATTTAAATTTACTAAGCCACGTTCAAAGCGCAGCGCATAATAAAGGAAATTAGACGTCAATTTTGTAGACAGGCAACTAGAATGTCCTAAACTTAAACTAACTAAATTAATATTGAAAGGTCACTTATTTTTTAGATTTAAAAGTATATTAACTCCATAGAAGTCAAAAATGTAGAGAAACTTTACCAAAATTTAAAAAAATTACTTTTGCGTAGCTAAAAATTTGATAAAAAAAATCATTCAAGGAAGGCAAAAAATTTGAAATAAATATTATATTAAATATAACAGCTTTAGTTGTAATCTTAAAGCTTATTATTGCATTTAATTTATTTATATTTTTTTTTTTTCATACATAATTTGTATATTTTATTTAATTTAATTTAAATTTCATTTGAGAGCATTATATTAAATTTAATCTTTTTTCCTCTGCTTAAATATTTTTAACTCTGCTTTTACATATTTTTTTTAATAAAAAAATGTGCTCTAATGAAATTTCAATTAAAATGAAACTTTTGCATATTAAATATGCAGGTGCTTTAACCACTTTACGGTTTTTCTGTTCGAAAAGCTCTCGTTTGAAGTTCTCATATTTTCCTCATAATGCCGGCACAACAATTTTGTAGCATACTTTTGGGCGGTTGCTTTATTTCAATATTGCATTGCGCATACGCCCCGCATTCGCATATTGCATTGCATGATTACACTATTTGTGCGTCTCTCTCTCTCTCTCTCTCTCTCTTTGTGTTGCTTTCCCTCTTTCGTTTTTACCCTCTCACTTTGCTCCAATTGCCAAACATGCAAAAATTGTCCTTTGCTGCATTATTAAAAATGCCGCGTGTTGCAAAAATCAACTGTGATTTCATTTCTTACTCGACATGTTGTGCGTGTGTAAAGGTGTGTGTGTGTCTGTGTGTGTATAGTCTGGCTATTCGGCATTTAAATTAAATTATAAAAACGCAGCCGCGAAGCCAACGCAAAAAACTGCATGCATAAACAATTTAAGCTTACAATTTTTCATTAAACGCTAAGAAAAAGCACAAAGTGAAAACGCGCATAACAACAAAGTGAAAGAAAAGCTGAAGGAAACATATAAGCGGGTAAGTTCTGTTAGTAATCGCAGCTGCATGTTGCAGGTAGCATGTTGCATGTGGCAGGTTGCTTTGTGCGTTGAGTCGATGACAGGAACTGGGAACTGCTCCGACCGAGATGCAGGTCTCCTATTTGTGCGGCACTTTTGCCCAGTTTTTGCAGCTGACCAACATCAGCTACACCAATGGTCATACAATTATCACCAAAATTATAACATAAATTTTACTATATTTCTAAAAGTTTTCTATATTCAATTGTTTATGTGAAACAAACAATTTTATTTTTTATTTCTTTTATGCACTTAACCATCACCTCTTATTTGTAAAATGTTTAAAAAAAATGACCATTCTCGACGCATTTTTCAATGAACTTTTAATTTATAAAATACAAATCTTTATTTTAAATCCTTCCTTTAAAAATAAAAGAATCAAAAATTCTTAAAACTAGATAAAATAGTTTGATCTTAAGTCCAATTTCTTATTTCCCTTTTCAAAAATAAATTGTTTAGGTCTAAAACTCTTGATTTTAAACTGATATTTTAAATTACAATATCCAAATCATTATCACATTTGGCACATGTTGGTAAAAACCAAGAACTTTTGAAAAATTGCAAATTTAATTGAGTTTTGTGAACTTTTTTAAAAAAATCTAATAAACTCTGCCAAAGCTAAAATAGAAATTGAATTAAAGAAATGGACAAATGTTCAAATACTTTTTTCTGAGTGTTTTACTCTTTTAAAATATGCATCAATTTGATCAAGTTAACATTAATAAAATTGAGACCAATATGTTTGCAACCGACTTTTGTTTTTATTTTTTTCCCAATTTGAAATTCGCTTTTTTAAACTAAACTCAAAATAAGTATATAAACTATGTAACTATTTAGGCTATAAAATGTTGCTCACAATGATTACTATTTAAACAAAAATAATCCTTTTATGTGCAAACTTAAGTTGCTCCAATTGTATGACCATGGGTGTATCTAACATACAAGACCTACCATTTGCTGGCGGTAAAGTCGCCGCCTCGTTATTGTTGTTGCTGCTGTTGTTGTTGTTGCCGCAGGCATTTGGCTCTGCAACACTGGCAACACAATTTACGAGCTGTTGTTGCTGTTGTTGTTGTTGCTGCGTTGTTTCCGCCCCGTGGCAACTTGGCGACAAATTGTTGCTGGTTGTTGTTGTAACTGGAGTTGCTGCCGTTGTTGTTGTAGTTGCTGCTGTTGCTGTTGTCTCTAAGCGTTCAATTAGCGTTTGCTTTCTGCCCGTCGCGCTAAGTCCGCGTTCCCTTAGACGCGCCCTCAAATCGCTGAGATTGAGACGCCTCAAATCCTCAGCGTCGTCGCCTGGCAACGTTGCAAAAAACATAAAAAAAAGTAAAAGTAAAATGAAGAAAAATAACAGCAAAAAAGAGGCGTGCCAGAAAATATAAAGTGAAATGAAATTAAAAAATTTTGTTCATCAAAAGGTGTTAGGCAAGGCGTGGCAAAAGCACAAAAATTATTATAAAAGAGGCAGGTGAAAAGTGCAGAAAAGGCAGCAGTTGTGGCAGCGACTGCTTTTCAGCTTTTCCCTCTGCATAATGAATGAAAAAAGAAAAGGAAAAAACACAAACAAACAGCACACAAAAGCAGGCACAAATGAAAAAGGTAAAAAGCGCAGTTAACATTGATGGCACGTGCAGTTAACGCCACGCAAAATGCACATAAAAAAACATAAACAAAGACGACAAAATGTGTTAAAATAAATAAGTAAAAAACGAATGAAAAAAAGGCGAATAGCCGCTCAAATGTTGATGAAGACACGCGCAGGACCAAAAGGCCTGTGACATCTTTTTTTTCATTTTCCCTCTTATTCTTTATCAAAATCAGGAAATGACACGCACAACGAAAACACATTAATGCAGGCAATGTCATGAAATGTGAAAGAAGACGAGTTTCAAGAAGGAGATGGGAAATGAAAAGTAGAAGATGAGAAAGGGAGAAAGCGAAGGCATTTCAGTCAGTTG
>JBAMBL010002567.1:0-28363 GCA_037043405.1 Drosophila subquinaria
AATAATACAAAAATAATGGTACAAAAGTTGTAATGAAATGAGTCTTAAGTTACGTGTCTGAAACAAAGGCAATTGTGCATTTAAAAAATTGTGTATTGACTAAATGGTTGGTTAGCCGCAGACTAATCCAGATAACCAACAAGATACAATTCCTGGCTGTATTTAAATACAAAAATAGAAGACAATTTTTTAGGGCAAAAAAATACTTATGTTATGGTGAAATAATAGCACAAATTAGGTCAGTAAAAAATTGTTCATTTCAAAATCCAACAACAACATTTAAAAAAATACTTTTGTATTTTGTATTAAATGGTTCAAAAACTGTGGCTGAGGTTACTAATATATGCTGTTGAATGCAACCGTTATTAATAATAAAACGTGAACTCATTTTCCCATACTTTGTCAAATTATCATTTGCAGACTTGGGGAATAAACTAATTACGTGTTCGCGAAGAATGCTGTGGTCAGTCTGTAATGGATGTGACTCACTGACTGAACTGATTGTCAACAACAAGAACACCGAATAGTGGCAGTAATGAACACGTGCCCACAATTTCCATACGAGGTAACAGTGTCATCATTAGCAGGGGCATTAAACAGAACCACAACCACAACATCAGAAGGCAATACAGTCTCTGTCCCTCTTCAAGTATTAGCCCAACTTTTGTGTATAACATTAATGTATCTGCCACAATAATCTTGGAAAAGTGATTGACATCTTTACCCAAGCCAACTTCCTCCAAGGCCAATTGATTGTTCAAAGAATATATGTGTGTGTATATCTAATGAATACTGTATTTGTTTTATTGTTCTTGCACTAAATCTAGGAAAGCAAGAACTGAAACCAAATGTTAATATTTGTGTAAAATATGAATATATTCAGTCTAAAATAGAATTGGTAAATTTTAAATTTTTGTAAGATTGAAAATTGCAATGTATAAATAAGATAGAATAATTACTTCTAAAGAACTTAAAATATATATAAATTAAATATAAATAGTTAAGTTTGAAAAAAATATTGCAAACTTATATTTTTTGGAATGTGGAGAATTAATTGAAAATAATTTAGGTTTTATTTGTATTTTTTTTTATTCTTAAGATAATAATTACCTCTAAAAAATTGAAATACTTTCGGCTTTCATTTAAAATAGGTAAATAGGTAACTGCATAAACTATAGATTTATTATCATTATTTGAATTACTCTTGCATTATCTAAATTTATAAATATATTTAATAAAATAGTATTGAGATTTATAAATTTACTGGATAATTAAATAATACTTGTACCCATTTTGCTAGAGTTAAAAAACATACCTGTTAAAATAATCATTAGTAATTAGATTTTGTTTGTTTATGTTTAATTACTCATTATTTTTGGTTGACCAATATGTTTACAAAAAATCTGAAAAAATCTACAATTATTTAAAAATAATAAGAAAAAAATAAATATATTCATTTATGACAAATTGTATGAAATTTTCACAATCAAAAAAGCAAAAAAAAGGATATTTCGGATTATTTATGATTTTTTCTGATTCTTTCTTCATTGTGAAAATTTAAATATATTGTTAATAATAAATATTATTTTTAAATTTTTATTTTTTCTTATTATTTTTAAATAATTTTAGATTTTTTATGATTCATTAACAAAATCCTAAAATAATTCTAATTAAACATAAGTTACAAATTGACGATGCAATGATTATGATTATCAGTAATAACGTTTTTAACTATTCTTTTTAAAAATTATTACGAGTATTATTAGATTAATGCAATCACCTGTAGAGTAAATTTATACATACAATAATCTCATTAAATTAATTAATTTTGGAAGAAGTAATTCAAATAATAATATAATTTTATCAAGAGTTTATGCAAGGAATATTCACATTACTGATTTACCTATTTAAATGAAAGCCGAAAGTATTTCAATTTTTTAGAGGTAATTATAATTATGTTTAAGAATAAAAAAAAATACAAAATAATTAAATAAAACCTAAAGTATTTCGTAGAATTAATTCTAGCAAACTCTTATTCCAAAAAATGCATAAAGTTTAGTTCCAAATGTTGATTTTACAATTCTCTCAGAAACTTGAGCTATATTGACGAATTTATCTGTCTTTCCCTTAACGTCTTAAAGTAATTATTCTATATTTTATTTATACATTGACATTAATTCTTGCAATTTTCAATCTTACAAAAAGCTTAAAATTACCAATTTGTATTTGTATTTAACTAAATATTTTGATTATTTACACAGCTTTTCTAACTTCACGTTTGGTTTCGTTTCTTGCTTTCCTGATTTGATTTTCATTTTAAGTGCAAGAACAATAAATAAATATTTATTGTTGCTTCAGTATTCATTAGATATACACACACATATATATATAGCTTGGAATTACTTGAACAATCAATTGGCCTTGGAGAATTTGGCTTAAACGACAATTGGGTAAAGATGTCAATCACTTTTCAGAGGTGGAAGAAAGCACCGAAAAATTGTGTGGCAAATACATTAATCGATTTTTGATGTTATACACAAAAGTTGGGCTAATACTTGAAGAGAGACAGAGACAGGGACAGAGACTGTTGTTTATTGTTGTTGATGTTGTGGTTGTGGTTCTGTTGTCTGTCCTTGGAAAATCCCCCTGCTAATGATGACACTGACATTGACATTGCCAACTTACCTCGTATGGAAATTGTCCATGCCGCTGCCGCAGTAAAGCGGCGTTGTTTCATTACTGCCACTGGCCATTGTTGTTGTTTATTGGTGTTCTTGTTGTTGACAATCAGTTCAGTCAGTCAGTCATTCCTTCAGTCAGTCACTCAGTCAGTCAGTTCCAAGGCCAGCAGCCGCAGCCGCAGCGCTGCTCGCAAACGCATTAATAATTAAATATTGTGAAAATGTATGCCAAGTGCTGCAAATAGAATAATAGAGGAGAAGAAGAGTTAGAACAGAAGTATGGGAAAATGGTAGAGGCAGTGCAAATGGTTTATTATTAATAACAGTTGCATTGCGTTGCGCATACGACGCGTGTGCTGTTAATTAATTCGTGCGTCAGTCTCAGCCACAGTTTGAACCATTTAAGAACCATTTATAGTTGTCAATACAAAATACAAAAGTATTTTTTTAAATGCACATTTGCTGGAAATTGTATTTGCAATTTGTTAGTAATATAATTAATTTTTTGTAGTTAGTCAGCTTATTAATTCTTGCCTCTGTTTCGGCCACACTTTTAACTTAAAACTCAATTATAGTCTTTTCCATTAAAAAAATTGTCTTCTATTTTTTTTTTTTTTTTTTGTATTTTAAATGCACATTTGTTAGGAATTGTATTTGCCATTTGTTGGTTATCTAATAAATTCCTGGCTTAGTCTCAGCTATTTAAGAACCATTTATAGTTGTCAATACACAATTTTCTATTTTTTAAATGCACAATTAATTCTTGCCTTTGTTTCAGACACAATTTTAACTTAAGACTCATTTATAGTCCTTTCCATTACAAAAATGTTCTACCATTTTATTTTTGTATTATTTTTTTTTTTATTATTTTAAATGCTTTTTTGCTTGAATCTTATTTGCCATTTTTTGGTAGTTAAGTATAACTCCTTCAGTCTCAGCCACACTTAAAAATTTCAGCCCATTTATGTCTTTTTTACTTCAATAATGTTTTACGATTTTCTTAGCTTTTTTTTTTAATTTCTTTTATTTGTTGGACATTTTTTTTTCATTTGTTGTTGTGCTGACGGCACTTAATGGCACAATCCCTGTCAGACTTTTCACTTTTCCACTTTTATAATGCATAAATTATTTGCGTTTTTTTTTACATTTTTTCTATAATTTTAAATGATTGTTTGTGGAAAATTGTATTATCCATTTGTTTGTAATTAAGTATATAAGTTTTCTAGTGAAAAAACGAGTTCTATCTGAGGCAGCTGCCTCTCAATTTCATTGGCCAGCTTTGCTCGTCAAAATGGAATTCTGCAGCTGACCTCAGCACACATTAGTAAAGATTTAGCTTGAAGAGAGATACCTCAAATACATAGATATATGTATTTTGTATATGTGCTGGCGTTAAATTAGATTTGTGCTCAGATAAATGCACTCTGTCCATCCATCGTCCATCGCATTCATCTCTTTTAGCTTTCTAATCTTCTGTTTCTGCCTGTTTCAGTTTCTGTTCCTGTTTCTGGTCAGAAGCTTTGTTAGCGTGCCCTATTTGTTATCTGTCATGTGTTTTGCTACTGTTTCCCGTTTCCAGAGAGATTTTAATTGCATTTGCGAGACAGCTGCTCTTGGTAGCGAGAGAGAGTGAGATTCAAGGGGAACCCATTCTCTGACTGGGCTAAAACGGAGGCTTCTGCTGCTGCAATTAACACGTTTCATGGCGCGTCTAATCGCAATTGCAACAAAACTCACATGCACACACACACCTACATATATAGTATATAAATATATACACACATTATTTAAATTTGCCTGCCTCGAGCTCACATAAAATTTTGTTCAAATTTCGTGTTAACATTTTTAATATGCAAATTTCGACTACCAAAATGCTTAGTTTTTATGACTTTTTAATTATGTGTGCTCTGCCATAAAAGTTAATTTAATTTGGCTAATTTTCAATTCAATTTAATATTTTAGAGCACTTGTTGATATTGCGGAAATTCCCTTTATATTTAATCATCAAATATTTAGCGTTTAGCTGCCGAATTTTGTGTGGACTAATTAGCTGTATTAAATATTCTATAATTTATGGAAACTTTTTGGTGTTTATTTAACATACATTTCATTTAGTCGTGCAAAGCAAAAAAGTTATTTTTGGCAGCATTCAATTTGAAATTTGTTAAAGCTACCTTTTAACATTTTTAAAACTTTTGATACACAAATTTCCAAAAAATATGTTCAGTTTTATAAGAACAAAGTTAATTTAATAAAATAACACACTTTGCACAGTTTATATATATTATTATCGATATTTTTATCAACAAAATTTGACCTGCTGTACCTGCTGAATTTTATACTAAAGTTATATGCTGGTTTAATGTTTTCATAATAAATAATTTAATTAACATTATTAATTTGCTCTAATATATGGACTTTTTATGAGTTTTTCTAATGAAATTCCAAACACAATAGAATTTGTATTATTGGGCTTACACGCATCATAAGTAAGAGAATCGCATAACTCTGTAATTTGATGATTGTGTATTAATTTGGCTTTAATTACAAATACGTATGCAGTGTAATCTATTAAGTGTGTGCGTGTGTGTGTGTGTGTGAGTGTGTGTGTGTGTGTGTGTTTGTGTTTTGTAATAAATGAATTGATTAATGAAGAAGCAGATGCTGCTGTCGCCACATTTACAACCGCACAAAAGTATGCTACGCTTTTTAACTCTGTACTTCATGAGAAAACTAATTCCAAATACTTTTGGAGGAAATGAAAAACAAAGAAAAATGGTTGGAAAAAATTTAAAGAAATTTAATAAAATTAAAACTAAAAAAATAACATAAATATGCATTAGAAACTTTAATTTAGATAAAGGTATATATTCACAAAGAAAAACAAATTAAAAAATCAATTATTAAGCTTCGGACTAGAGCTTTGCTATTTATGCGATAAATAAATAGTTCAATAATAATATTAAATAAGTACAGGATCACACACAGCCGTGCAGACTTCTCCACTAGTTGTAACAATAAAAGAAATCAAATCAAATGGCATTTGTATGGAACTGATTCTTTTCAACATACAGCAGGTAGTGAATGTCCAACTCACATTTGTTCAACATCAGGATGACAGACAAAGAGGACATGTATGACAAAGGACATCAATGCAATCAATTACTCAATGCGAGAGAGCAACAAACAAGAACTTAATTCACTGTATGAAAAGCGTTCTAATAACATAAACTGAGAGCACAGTTTCATTTATGAGCACAGTGGGGAAAAGTCTTGACTTTTATCAAAAATAAATTAGTCATAACTATTTTAATTGTTTATTTTAGAATTAGCTTTATTCAATTATTTAAGAATATAAATAAATATTATTATTTTAATTGAATAATTGTTTGTAAAATGTTGCAAATTTCCCATGGTGCAGAGGTAAATCAGATATTGAAAACAGGCGCATCGTCCTTCAAGTAACAAGAATGAATGCCAATGCCAGGAACTGTTACCCTTGCCAAGCTAATGGCAGCTGATGAGCCTGATGAACATCTCTGTGTGTGTGTGTGTGTGTGTGAGTGCGTGGGCAGCTGCTGTTGTTGTTGTTGTTGTGTGTGCTTGCATATCGCATTTAAGCGGGCTTCTAGAGTGAACGAGCCAGAGAAAGGCCAGAGAACAAAAGCGAATCCATTCGACATGCGGCGAACAAAGAAAAATGACCGACAAGTCAAATTGAAGGACCTTGTGTGGGTGTCCTCTGAGCCTATCACGCTCTCTCGCTCTCGCTCTCTTTCTCTCTCTCTCACTCTCTCTCTTTTCATCTCTTGCTGCCTCTATCTGTCACTGCATTAGCTTGGCATCGACATTTGATTTATGCATTGACGCAGAACATGAACGTGGCCAAGTTTAAAGCAGGACCAAAGTAGAAAACAAGCTAAAATGGTGCAGTTGAGCTGCTCGACTATTAAGAGATGCCCAGTACACGTACAGTAATGGAATAAAAAGTAGAAATGGCATTTTGGCATTTCAAACCAAATATTTAATAATATGATAACATAATAATAAAAAATAATTCATAAAAATTAATCATAATTAATATTAATTAATAATAATTAATAATAATTTATAATAATTCATAATAATTCATAATATTTTAATAATAATCAATAATAATTAACAATATTTAATAAAAATTAAAACAATTAATAATAATTAATAATAATTAAAAGTAATTAATAGTAATTAATAAGAATAAAAGTTAATAATAATAATTAAGTAAAAATTATGAAATTAAAAAAAAACTATTTTTTCCGAAGCAATTTTTAAAATACTGTATGTACAGTTCATATATTTAATCAATATAAATAAAAAATATAATTTTAAAATAACAAATACTAGTGAATACAAAACTTATACAAAAATACTTATTTTTAACAAGATTTTTTTTATTATTTCATTATTTCATATTCTTAAATACTCATGTTCACCATATTTGGTTGCTCTAACTCTTATAACATCTGAGATCTATGTGTTCATCCAACCAGACAGATATTGTCACAAATTTATAAGTCTTTGTAAAAATTTGCGTACTGGTCTAAAGAGTATGTAAGAGGGAGAGAGAGAGAGATGGATAGAGTCATACTCCAAAATTAATATGCACTTCATGCTATTGATTACAATTATTGATTTGATTCTGTTTACACTCCACATTTCTCGCCTCCAACATTCTATTTGCATATTTCACGTACTTATTTTAGTGTAAACAACAACAACAACAACAACAACAACAAAAAGTTGAGTTTGCTTTGGCACTTTTGTTTACCCAAGTGCTGCCAATGGCATTATTTCAAATTGTTTTTTAAATGGCCAACAAACAAGAAATGTAAGTGAATTGTCTGCGAATCAAATCAAAAAATGCTACGAAAAGGGCATGAAAAGGAAAAAAAATCATAATGTTGTGTTTTAAAAAAAATTAGCTGGAAAAAAAAGCATAAAAAACATGCTGAAACTTCGATTGATCTGTAAAATTGACAGAGATGTTAAATGGAGTTAGATTTTTGAATAGTACTTTAATACTTTTTAAATATTTTAATTGAATTGTTTTGTTTTGTTAACCCATTAATCAAAAATTTAAGTATTCTTTTCTCAAATGTTTTTAAATGTTCTATGAAGTTTGAACCCTTTAGTAATTTATTAACAATTTTTATGCAGCATATTTAATTTATTACAAAATTTCGAATGTTTCGAAATGTAACGGAAACAAAATTGGAGTTAGTAAAATTTAAGAGTGCTTTAAATTTGTGTACTTTTTTTTTTTCCAAAATCAACTCTTGTTATTATAAAATTTTGTCATCTGTATTTGTTTGTTGTTAAATAAATAAATAAATTTTGTTATTTTAAACTTAGAAAATACATAGTTTCAAGTTTATTATTATTTCACTTAAAATATTTTAACTGGATTAAGTTGCCCCAAAGGTAACAGAAATCCTGTTTAATATAAATAAAAAAATTTTTAATAAAAAAAAAAAAAAAATTTAATTTGCACTCTATAAATTAAATGTGTAATGTAAATTCATGTTTTATTAAATATAAATATTTTCTACAGCTTTAATTTGATGTTAAATAAATAATCAACTATTATAGATTTGGTAAATTGTGTTTGCCTTTAAAAATGTTCGCTTTAAATATTTATGTATAACTTTTCATCGTATAAAATAATTTAATAATTTGAAATCAGAATAATTTCTAATAAGAATAAAAATAATTGTAGATGATGTTAAATAAATAAATTAATATTATAAACATGGTCAGTGGTGTTTCAACTTTTTTGAAACATTTTTCTCAAAGTATTTATGTTTAAGTTATGCAACGTGTATATTAAATAATGCAAATAAATGCGAAATTGAATATTAATATTTTTCGCTGCTTTCAGTTGGTGTTAAATAAATAAGTATAATAATCATGTTAAATTGTGTTTTTGCCTTTAAAAGTTTTCGCTTAAAATATTAATGCTGAAGTTTTGCATCGTGTTAAACTGTCTGCAATTAACTTGTATCATTATCATCATCATTAGCATCATCATTATCATCATCAGGCAGCGCATCGTGAAGAGATTCCCATTAGTTATGCGACTTTGTTGGCCAACTGTCGCGTTCCCAGGCAACATTCTCTCTCTCTTTCTGTCTCTCTCTCTCTCTCCCTCTTTATTCCTTACACTGTCACAAATGATGTCGCGCGTTAACAGCAACAACAACAATGACAACAACTGCGATAACAACAGTTGCTGCTAACGTGCCCCAAGGGCAATAGCAACAACAGCAACAACAACAACATCGCAACAGCAACACATTAGGGACAACGGGCCAACCGGTTAAATGTTGGCAGCTAAACACTTAAAATTGCATGCATAATGCATATGAGATTCCCCCACCCCCGTTTGCCCATTTTCCCCCGTCTCTCCTTCCCCCCTCTTGCCCTCTGTTTTTCCCCTTCGACGCACACACAACTTTAATTGCTTGATTCTCTGCACTTTTGACTTAAACGCAGCTACTAAGCGCTTTACTTGTCGCATTTGTCATGTTCTGTGGCTAGAAATGAAAGTGGCCAAGAGTTGACGATGAGTTGGCAACTCGTGTTGACAGATTGTGCACACACACACACACACACACACACACACACACACACACACACTCTGCTAGCCATTGGCCATGACTTTGTACACAATGTATGTATATAAACATAACGTAGTTACGACAACAAATGCAAATACACTGAAAGAAAATACAGGATTTCGGAATAAAATTAATGCAACGCAGTGTCAGAAGTTCGATAAACCCGGATTTTCTTAAGCCAAGCTCAATATACTTAATTCAAGTTCGATTTTGTTATTCCTTTTCCGTAAAGATTTGAAAATTGGATAAAAAAATATTCAAAAATATTAAAAAAATCTATTCACTGAGATTAAATTGGAAATAAAATTCAAATTAAGGTTTGAAATACGATGATTACACAATATATAATTTAATTTTTTGAGTGACAGAACCGATATTATGAATCGGTTTCTTAGCGGTTATATTGGTTAAAAGAAATTCGATTTTTCGGTATCAGTATAATAAAAAAGTTTTGTTTCGGTTACAGTTTCAGTTATGGCTACCAATTTTAATCGGCTAATACCGGTTAATGTTGACGGTTATCATTACAGTTTTTATCCCTGGCTTTAAGCATTTTTAGCTATTTTAATGCTGTCATTTTATCCGCTTATTTATTTAATTTATCCTGTATACATACTTAAAAAATTCATGCTAAAACAAGAATTTTAAACTTGAATTTTAAATTGAATTATTTTTAGTGTATAAACATAGATACGGCAACAAGATACACATACAAATTCAAAAAAATACTCGTACTTTTGTAACATTTCGTAAATATTTTTGCTAGACGTTTCCCCCGACTGTCAGCCAAGGTCCTAACAAATTTCCGTTTGCTGTCCGCTGCACAATCCTGATGACAGTTTCACCCCCCTTTGTGTCATTCTCCCCCTTTTGTGTCATTCTCCCCCCTTTGTGACATTCCCGTTCCCTTTACCCTTGCCATATTCTTTACTCAGTGCGGAGAAACGAAATAAGTTATTAAAATCTCAGCTGGTTGCTTTTCAACAAGTCGCATAACAAGAGATTGTGATCAATTTTAACTGTGGCAAAGTCAATACACTGCACTACATAGGTCTAGTTTGTACGTGTGACAGTGTAATATATTAGATTCTTTATTCCGAAATTCGGATCTCTCATAACTTTGACACAACTTGACTGATTTAATCGAGCAAATTCGAAATTAATCATTATTTTACTTTAAATAACTTTGCATTTAAATTTTGTTTATTTGAAAAATTCAAATTTTTTCGATTATTACCGATATTTTGCATGCTTAGCCATTTACAGTTTATTCAAAAATATCATAGCTTGGTCAAAACTTAGCCAATTTTATCAAACCAAGTCTCTTTAATTATTATTTTACTCCAAAATTTATTCTGGTCTTAAATTTTGTTCATTTAAAAACTTTAGACCTTTTCGAATATTATAACATTCAAATACTTATTTAATTATGATTTGAATACATATTTTGAAATTTCAATTTTTTCGATGATTGTCAATTTTTTTTCCAATTTACATTTTTTTCAAAATTTCTACTCTCATAAATTATTTGATAATCAATGACTTTTTATTCATTATTAGACTACAAAATTAATTCTCCTTCATTATTTTGTACATTTGAATTATGGAAATTTTTTCAATGATTGTAGATGTATTGTTAAAAGTTTTAAATAATGATTGGCTTAATTAGTAGCACTTAGTTAATTTATTGCCCGTCATGCTGAATTGGCAAAGTCGCATTAATGAGTGTCAGCTTAATATTAATTTGATTTTATTTGATTTTAATCACATTGCTCATACGCACAGGTGTCGCAGGTGTGTATGTTTGAGTATAAGTATTCTGCATGTTTTGGCCTTGGTAATTGTCACTGCCAATAACTCAAATGTCACACTGTTAATGTGAATGTCCTTGTTGCTGATGATGTTGCCGTAGGCGTGTCTCATTTGAAATTACTTTTTATGCTGAAAACGAACTGGATTTCTTAAGAAAAAGACAAACACTGATATGAAATATATTTAAGCCATGTAAATTATATGTATTGTATGTGGGTTTTATACGCAGTCTATCTTATATCATTGTGTGTGGGTGCATTCATACTTATTCAATGTTTTTTCTTGTGCTTGTCACGCATACGTCATGTTGTCTCCGGCAATGCGGGCAGACATTTGACAAAAAAATAACTGAAAGAAAACAGGCAAAGACAAAGACAAAAAACGCAACGCAAACTCCTTTGGCATTTACATATTGTACAAGAAAATTGCTTAAAGATGTGAAAGACTAAAAGAATATATATATTTGGTTTGGATATCAAAAGAAACAAACTTTTGCTGCATTGCAATCTGATGTGTTATATCCGACAGAAAATTGAGAACATTGATAAGAGAGAACTTCAATGTGGAAATTCTTTTTATATACAAGTATTACTGCTCTACATATTTATTAACTTCACTTGTTTAGAATTTGATGCATAGAATGTGTGTGTGTATATGATTTATTCTATACATATGTTACATATGTATGTTCAGCTATGCAGATTCAGAGTCTCAACATATAATCAAGCTAATTGTGTGCTGGTCCAAGGATGGCAACCAAAATTGTAACAGCAGTAACAACAACTCGAGTTATCAATGCAATTACACATGAGCTCATATTATTTGCAGCACTTATCAATGCATTGTGTATGTGTAAAGAGAGAGAGACAAAGAGAGAGACAGAGAGAGAGAGAAGGATAAAGGGAAGTTGAATTTGCAAACCGAATCTGCTTCTGTTTTCACAGAAAAAAGTGTCAGTGATACTTCCAAAATTTAATTTAATTTAATGATTTACAAAGATTTAATCATAATTTAATAAAGGTAATAAATTAGTTTTTTATTAATAAAAATTGCAATGTATTTAATTAAATAACATGTAATAGATGAATATATGTAAGGAATTAATTCAAATAGAGTTTGAATATTTTAAACATAAATTTAATGAATATGGAAATTAGATTGTACTTATTAAATTAGAAAATTCCAATACATTTAAATCGTATATAATATGTAATAAATTTATAAAGGTAATTTGTAACTGATTTTAAAATAAAAAATTCCAATATATTTAAATTACAAATTATAGATAAAATAATATATATAACTAATTAATAAAATATTTAGTTTGAATATCTTAAACATAAATTTAATATAAATATAAGTAATTTAAAGCTTGTTTTTAAATAATTATTATTAGGATAACAGATACACCACATTTGACTTGAATTTTATAATAGACTAAATAGACTTTAAAATTTAACGTTTGAATTTTGAAGTTTTTGCAGTTTACTTATTTATACTTTAAATATACTAAACTCAATTAAGATAATATCTACCGCTTTGAAAAAAAATCGATTTTAGAATGCTTATAATAATTTATACATTAATTAATAAGTTTTCTATTTTAATGTAAAATAAAATTCGACTGTTTACGACACGTTTAACTTTCGCTCAGTGTACATTTGAGCTTAAATTGAAACGTGCTGATGTCGCAGCCAGAGACCTGTTAACTGGTTGCCAGTTGGCCAACTGAATGACATCAATTTGCAACAGCATCTATGCTCAAAGTTGCACATGTGTGGGGCGTGCAAATGTCTCAACAAATTGTCTAACTGAAAGTCCACAACTTTCCAGGAAATCTTGCTCTCGCAACACGCCCTGAGATTTAGAATGCACTCAGCCAAGGCATTGGCAAAACAAAGAAGCTCTTAATTGAGCGAGAAAGAGACCGACTACGGGTGTGACAGAAATAGCAACTTTGCTGTCAACTTTAGTCACGACTTAAAGCTGCAGACAAACTTCATATACGTGTTATAAATTTAAAATTAATTTATTCTTGTTAAACTACAAGAATTCCTTTATAAAGTTTAAATAAATGTAATTTACTGCACATTGTTAAGAAGAAGTATTAAAATATATATACAAATTTATTATTTATTCATTATATGTATGTTTATGCAATATTTATAATTTCATTTTCAATACTTGTCATTTTATTACAATTACCTGAGATATTTAGTTATATTTTATTTACTTGTTATGAAGTATAGTAATAATAAGTATCGCTTAAAATATTTTTAGTTGTATCATTAGTATCATTCTTACTATTTAATAGTAAATTATTTTGATAACATTTTTATAACTATTTTGTTTTAAGTTTTATTACTTTTTATGATACTTACTTTTATTTTTTATTATTTGGATGTATATTTTGAGTGTCTTCATTTTAATTAAATTTTTTCTTAGTTTTATTATTATTTTTTTAGTATATTTTTTTATTATTTATTATTTAGATTTTTATTTTAAGTATCTCTCAGAAATTATGTTATTAAATATTTTCATGGTTTTTTTATTTTTTTTGTGGCATATTTTTTTTTATTCATGATTTAGTTATTTATATTGACTATGTCTCCCATTTCTCCCATATTATCAATTAGCCAAATAAGCAATCAATTAGTCTTAATATGTTTCTGTCTGTTTATAACAGCTCGTATTTGTTTTGGTAATTGATTCGTGTATTGTTTCATGATACAGTTATTAAACAAACAAATAAGCTGCCATTTAATGACATATCACGCATACGCCGTGTATGCCGTCATTTTATTTGTGTACAATAAAAAATCAATTGGCTTGTCTGACATTGCACCTGAACTTGATTTTCACACGCCTTAAGTGGCTGATGACCCCCTTCCTTCCCCCTTCCCCTCCCCTTTCCTTTCCCTCCTACCAGTTGGCTATAAGTCAAGTGCTTCTAGCCAGGCTAACAATTTGTCGCCCCAGTTGGTCAAGTGAGCAGGCAGTCTATCATTAAGTGAACGCGCTCTTGACTTGGCCCGAGGCCGCCATTGAAAACTACTCGCAACGCAAGGACGAAGGTCAAAGGTGTGAAAATGAAAAGAAAATACAAAAGCGAAAATAGAAAAACTATGCAAATGGCCATTGACCAAGCTGAGGACTTGTCATAACATTGTAATTAAAGTCAGAGGTCACTAAAGGAAAATAAATCAAAATATTGGAAAAAAAATAAATATAGCTCCTAAAGAGATGCAGACATATTTACAGGGTATTCTTTTGTATTATACAAGATAAAAAATCACTCAGAAATAACCATAATATCATAAGACATTATAATATATTAAGATTTTACATTTTTATTAAAGGGAAGTCATTGTGATTATTATAAATTGATTATTGGATTTATGAGAATTGTTTTTTTATGTTTTGAGAAGAATTTTAAAATAAACAGTTTATTTAAAAAAAACATTTAATGAAGCTAAGTAAAAGTTGAATTTCCCAATAAATAAAAAATTGTAAAGCAAAACTATTTCAGGTCGAAAGTTCGGATTAAAAGCTTAAAGTTTGCTCGTAAAATGCATAAAGTAAAAGTTGGCTGAAACCCTTAACAGGCTTAAAGAACTGGCCAAAAATACTTTAAACTTGACGAAAACAACTCAAGAGTGAGAGAAAGAGAGATTTTAATATGATTTTATTAATTTTAAGTGCGTTCATGTGAAAACTTTGTTTTGGAGAAAAATTCTTATTTATTCACCTGGATCCGGAGCTCTAGACAAACTTAAGATTTTCCCCAGTCGCGTGTAGAATACAAATAAACAAAACGATGAAATTTGAATGCCGTTGTTCAGAGGTACGATTGCTTTTGCTTTGCAAATGCCAAGGAAATGCATTTCCCCCAAGTGCAAACAATGAAAATGAGCGGGAAAAGTGAGAGCAGATAATGCTGACGGGAAATGTCGTGACATCAAAACGGAAATGACACTTTGCCCAGTGTAAATATTATTCATATTGTGTAAGTGCAACAATGCGCTGTTTATTTAAATTGTAATTACAGGGAATATTGAGTGCGCTTTTTTTTAAATATTTTAAAAATGTATTCGTTGTGGAAAAATGCGACATTGGAAAGTGGGGGAAAATTCCGAGCTGCTTGTACTAAATACACCCAAAGAAAAATGTTCTTAAAATATTTAAACGTTAAAGTTTATATTTAAATATTTAATATAGTATGAAAAAAAAGGAATTTAAATATATTTCATACTAAATAAAATATTATCACTAATATTCTCTTTTTGATTCTGTATATGAAAGACATTAATAAAATAAAAAAATTGAAACTAATTTAAAATAAATAATAATAATTAATATATTTATTGTACGTTTGAAATTTCAGAATGTTTTTAGTTAAATCAAAGTATTTCTTAATTATATAAAATTGAAACCAATCTACATAAAATAAATTAATAAATATTGTGTGTTTGACATTAAAAAATATTTAAATATTTTATCAATTTTTTTTAAATCAAAGTATTTTTTATTTTATTAAAGTACACTTTTTCCAATTTAAAATTTAAAATAAATAATTATTATAAATATATTAATTGTTTGTTTGACATATCAGAAAGTTTTTAGTTAAAGCATAATATCCAGTAGCTGAAAATATTTTGGCCGCTCAAAATGTTCGATGTTTTGATGTCGGACCTTACAGAATTCAGTGTGACAGCATAATACCAATAATCACTAAAAAGTTGAGAGATTGTTGGTCATATGCTGCTGTGGTCACACTGTTGTGTCAGCTGTGCACAAAAAACAAATAAATAACATTGAGCACAACAAATAGAGAAAATGGACCTAATAGACATGATGAGAGAAGTGGCAGCGACTAATACCCTATTTATTAAATTAAAAATTATTAATTATAAAAATACCATCAAAATGTTTTTTTTTCCGGTCAAATCCCACAATATTGACCTCTGTTGCACCTCTTCAATCAGTCTAATTCGCTCTTTCTGTTCAACGATCTCAATTCGGTTTTTATTTTGCTGCTTGTTGGTCGCCATTTCTGTTCAAAAAGATTTCGACTAGTCGAAACACTGAATGAATCGATGTTTTGAAAGGTCAAAAAAAAAGCTGCCAGCTGTCATTAAAGAGTGTTGTAAAACACCCAAAAATTTTCTGAGCTGCCCAAATTTAGGTACTGGATACAAGGGTTTAGAAATAGCCTTACAAAATAATTTCGAGCCAGTTTGCAACCCTTTTTTTTATATGGAGTTGATACCTTTCAAACTGGTTTTTCAACAACTGGATACTATGCTTAAATCAAAGTATTTTTTATTTAATTTAAATACAACTTGATTTAATTTAAACCTAACATTATGTTCAATATGAATTTTTGCTTTGGCTGCAATAAGAACAAATCATTGAGGGGCGGCAGGGGGCGTGGCTGAGTCGCTGAAGCTTCAATCGTTCAATGGATAATAATTCAAATGAATAACTTGTGGAGCGCTTCGAGTGCTTTGCATTTCTGGAATCCTTGGAGACGGCCAATAAAAATGCCTGGCAGGACATTGTATTGTGATTTTTAGCGAAGAGGATAGAGAGAGAAAACAAAAGAGAGAGGAAGGGAGGGAGAGAGTGAAATAAGACACACAAAGTTTGGTCTATGCGTAGAATCATCATCGCTATCATCGTTATCACAGTTATCATAGTTATCATCGCTCTCAGCGTTAAAGTAAACGACATTAATGGAAAACATCAAAGTAATTTGATTGCATTTACCCACAATGGATATGAATGAGTCAACAGTAGCAAAAATACCAGCAGCAAAGACAGTCAGGATACCAGTCAGTCAGAACACGAGTACCAGATTCAGTTTCAGATTCCCTGCTGCTTGCCATTGATATCCTTCTCCCTCCTCATTCCCCTTCCCCTTGCCCATTCTGTGTCCTAAGCTCCTGCTGTGTTTACTGTGATTCTCCATTGCAATTTTCTTAGACCCACATGAGTTGTTGCCATTCTGTTGAATGTGCCTTGGGTCAATGTTGTGTTTATTTGATTTGCGTACAAAAATAGACAGACACATTAAATGCGAAAATATGTTTGGTGCCTTGACAAATCAGAAATGCAGACTGACCAGATTCTTGAAGTAGACTACACAGGTCAACAAGAGTTTGACAATTGTAATTATAATTTTACTACAATCTGTCATCTGTTGTACAATTTAAATACCGCTGATGTCAATCAATAAGTTTTGTTTCAGCCTTTTGCCCTTTTTTATAATCAACAAATAATATTTCAAAAAAATGTTTTTCGACCATTTCGTTTATTTTAGTATTTTAATTTATTTATTGATTTAATGTCAACCTATTACAGTTGACCAAATGAACTTATAAAAATTAAACTAAAATGAATTAAGCTATTAAACTAATATGAAATATATTTAAATTTAAATTAAAACTGAAAAGTTAATATAATTAACTTAAAAATTCAGAATTAAGAATCTGGTGGTAGTAAAAAAATTATTTTAATATACATATATATTATTATTATAAAATATTAAAGAGTTTTTTTTAATTTTATCAATAAAATAGACTTATTACTGTACAAATTAAGTCATCAAATGCGGGAAAATACTGCCGAAAATCATAAATTTAAGTTCAAAATAAATTAACATATTTTTAATAAAGTAAACCTACAGTATTAACTGTGAAATAAAATATATATATGGTTGTCTAACATTTTTTACACCTGTTTTACACCAAGTCAATAAATATAAATAAACAAACTAAGTTCATGTGACAAATCCAAAATTAATCTTTGTCATTCAGTGTTATTAACCATAATTTAACCACCATTACAGACTGATGTTGATTGCCTTAAATTTAAGTGCTTTAAAGCCTTTTCAATAATAAATAAATCTACTCTCATTAAATATGCATTTCGTCAGCTATTTCATATGCAAAATCAGCATAAACAACACACCTGAGATACACCTTCGTCTTTGTCTATTCTTAGCTGCCATTGTTGTTATTTATGAGTTGAAGTCCTGAAATTTTGTCTACCTTCCGGTCGCATGTTGTATTCAAATTATTAATTTATACAAATTAAAATATATGACCATGAAAATCTTTAAATATGCAATAAAACAATTTAAATGCTGTGACTTATTTATTTAAATATTTAATGGAAAAACTTTAACATATTTTAAAAGAGTCTGTAAATTTTTGTGGCAACACATGTGTTTCCTTTTTTTTTTTGGTCCCTTATTTTTCTTGCGCCTATTTATGCAAATTGTTTTAGGTTTTCCTTTAAAGGTCGCTGCCTTCTGGGCATTTTTGGTATTTGCAAATTGAGTTGCAGTTGTGTTTTTTTAAGTGCAAAACCAAGGGTCAACCTGATTGATTGTGCAATTGAAAATGAGTTCATTTCTTTTATTTAACTGTCAAATAAGTAGACAGTCATTTTTCGGCTGAGACGCCCTTTGATGATATGCAATAGAAATACGTTTAAAATGTGCTTCAGGCGTTTTTTATGCGCACGCCAACGTCAGCAGAAAGATCAAGCGTATTGCCTGGCAGCTTTTTCACGCGAATTAACTGCTCTTTAGAATGTTTGTGGCTTCAAAATGGAGAGAAGGCAAATAAGAAACCTTTAGAGGATTACACGACTGTAAGTTACCCTATAGTCAACTTAAATATATGTAAAGTGTGTCTTCAAATATAAAAAAAATTTTACTGCATACTTTACGGCGCTCGCTTTTCTTAAAAATTTAAAACAGCCATAACTATTGTAATATTTATCCAATCTTGATGCGCTTAAATGGAATGATTTATAATGATAATAGAGAATTTTCACTGGCAAAAAGTGTGCTCTTTGCCTAGACATTTGAATGTTTATGGACATTTTAACAGTTTACAAAAGCGGAAGTGGACGTGTTAAAATTTGAGAAATATTTTAATATCCGTGTAGGTAATACGCGTCTGGCCACCAAATTTGGAGAATCTAGCTTTTATAGTTACTGAGATAGAGGTATTTATTAAAATGCTGTTTCGTAAATTTGGTCACTCTAGCTCTTTTATAAATTTCATATACCCTTCATAATCTGCGACTAATGGGCATAAAAACCGGATAGAATGAGAAATGCAAAGAAAGAAAATAAAAACTCATCTTTGCCCACGTGAAATATGCGCTGAATTTTAGGGGGCTTGAAAGTAAATATAATGCATACGCCGCGTGGGATCCTGTCAAATATGAATAATGTTTGTGCTGTGTTTGTTTTGTATGGCAAGGGGCAGTAACCCCAGTGGCAGCCTCCCTCAGTGCCTCAGTGCCACAGTTTTCCCCTTTTCTAAATGGCAGCTGTAAATGGAAAAAAAAAAAATTAAAAAACTGCCTTACGGGAGAGTAAAAGTGCCAAGTTGGCTGTAAAATGCTGAGCTGCGTTCGCATTTGACTGAAACCCCTGAAAACCCCCAACAAGGTCAAGTGTGGGACGCACAAATTCCCAAAAATACAACCCCTACTTAAAAATTTGTGAAGTTTCCTTTGTATATTTACTGCCTGTGGAATGTTAATTTTGCATGAGACTTTCGCTCTGACCACTTGACAATATTTCGAATAAGTGAAACAGTCGCTGCTGCTGCTGGCCAAGCGACGTCCTACGTGTTGGCCATGGCTAATTTATTATACATCCCTTGGCCATGGTCGGCATGAACGTGCTCAGTATTTGGCAATGCCAATGCCAATGCCTTTAAAATGTAGCTGACAACTTTTGTAGTTTGTTGATCTTTTATCTGTTGTGTCAGCCTCAATCAATTGCCGGAGCTGTCAGGAAGTTTCTGACAAAATAGAAATAGGCAGTTCTTATACAAGTGTGGGCTCTTATTATTATGACAGCATACCTAATGCTCCCTCCGTCTTCTCCCCTCTTCTCTTGGTCTTTGTCATACTCACTTTGCACTGATTGATGTGTATTTACTTTTTCACAGGACGACAGTCGAGTCCTTCGTGCTTGCAATTTGCATTTTGTTTTACATTTCTTTTGTTCTCTAGATTTTCTTTGTATTATTTTCTTTTTATTTTTATTTAGGGGAATCAACGCCTGCGATTTGTTTATTTGTCTTATCCAATTGCTGAGATTTATTGCTCTTGAGACTCTGACAAATTGATATTTATATATATCCGTTTACTTTAACAACTAAACTTAATCAGAGCTGCAAACCTGCAAAATTTATAAAAAAATATTGTTTTAAATTATTCTTCTATTTAATGTTAACTAATTTTGTAATTATCTTTATTGTTTGGCAATTTTCTTTTAATTTGTTAACCAATAAAATTATTTAATATAAAGATAAAGCTTAAAATTATGATATTATTAGAATTTTTACACTGTTTCAAAAAAATCTAAAATAATAAAATAGAATTTAAGATACTTTAAATGTTTTGTATTTTTTTTTAATATTAAATTTAAGTTTTAAAATAATCTTAAAATAATTAAATACAATTTAATAATATATCTTACCTAAGTTTATGATTTTTAAACATTTTTTTCTCTATTTAAAAATTATTCTTAACAAATAAAATATAATTAAAAATATTATAAATGTTGTGTAATTCTTTAAATATTAATTTTAGATTAAAAATAATTCTATAAATTAAAATATAACTTAAAAATATATTTGACCTAAGTTTGTAAATCTTTTAACACTAATTTTAAGTTCAAAAATAGTTTAAAAAAATTCAAATATAGCTTAATAAAATATTTTAGCTAAAATGATGATTTTCTTACAATTTTTACTTTATTTAAAAATAATTCCAAATTAATAAAATAGTGTTTATAATATATTAAATATTTTTTAATTCTTTTAATATTAATTTTAAGTTTCAAACTAATTCTTAAAAATTAAAATAGAACTTAAAAATATATTTTACCTTAGTTAATAATTTTTTTACAATATTTACTCTATTTAAACATAATTCTAAATTAATACAATATAATTAAAAATATTGTAAATGTTTGGTAATTCTTTTAACAGTAAGTTTTATTAATACTCCATTTTGTCATATAAGAAAAGGTTAAATATATTTTTTAGAGGTTCAGTTTGGGTCTCAACAACCGGCGGTGACTCTATTTAATTAACTTGGCCAGCAACTGGTAATTTGGACAAGCAGACATAAAGCCACATTAGCACTTCACACATCATCCAAGTGTGTGTGTGTGTGTGTGTGTGTGTGTGTGTCCCATGCCAAATGTCATCAGCACTAATGTCATAATTTGAAATCTACTTAGCTTCTTGCCTTGCCTTGCCTTGCGGGTGTCCTTACAGGATGTTTGTTTTAATTATTTTACGCAGAAACATAGAAATTACAAGAGCAAGAACAAAAACAACTATCCCTGCTGAAATGTCCAGTGTCACATGCTGCGCCAAAGTCGTTGCTTTAATTAGTAACGGAGCAAACTAATTGAATTACAAGTCGGAATATTTCTATATGAGCTGACAGAGGTTGAGGTTGCGATTACAATCCAGAAAGTCCCAGTGAACTCATTCGCGCCTCGAAGTAGGCAATGAAAATTTCATAAAACAAAACATAAATTAATAAACCTGAATTATTAAATATGAAAGCTACTGAAAGATACCCTTTAGCTAAACAATCTACATTTTAATAAGCTAAAAACATAATGAAATAAAGTTAAATTTATTCAACCTGTTTGTGGCCTAAACGTGACAAACTTTCATAATTCGAGGGCGAATTAATTACCAAAGAAAACAGTGAACATTTCTTGGCCATTGGCTATAATAATAATTTGCGGCTCTAATTATGCGCTAGAGTAAGTCAATTAAAATGTGATTACTTAGAGCTAGTTTTGGATTAGAGCCAAAGAAGTGAACGTAAACAAGTTGCCGATTAGTAAAATTGCTGTCCACAAGCTAATCAATCATGAGAATTAATTATTTAAGTGGCTCGACAAATCTCAGATGCATAAAAGTGGGAACTAGACGCCATATCGATGACCTCATAATTAAGCCGAATTTAATATGTAGCGGAAAGAGCTAGAGGCTCAAGATAAACAGTGCTGGTAATATAATGATTGAATTTATCACATAATTATTTTGATCAAATAATAGAAACGATAGTCATTTTGACATTTTAATAATAAATAATAATAAAAAATATTTTGAATAATATGTTAAATAATTATAATATATATGTATTAAGAAAAAATGATGAAACTCAACAAATTATTTTCTCCGAAGCACTTTTAAGAATACAATTAAAATAAATTATTGTTTCTATTATTTTCTCCATCACAAAAAAAATGTGCGTAACAGGCAGAAGGAGGCGTGGAAGACCCCATAAAGTATATATATTCTTGATCAGCATCAACAGTCGGGTCGATATTGCAATGTCCATCTGTTCGTCTGTATTGACGCCTAGATCTCAAAGACTATAAGAACTAGAGACTCCAAACTTGGTATGTAGGTTTGTATAACTATATTGCACGCAGATCGAGTTTGTTTTAGATATTGGATCGGATCAATATATCCCATACGAACAATTAGATGAAAATCAAGTCTAAGTATGAAAAACTTTTTTGTTGTTTGAGATATATGAACCAAACTGACAGAATATGTCTATGGGATAGTCTTATATATCTTGATTAAAATTGGTTGAAATTGGACTACTATATCATATAGCTGCCATAGGAATGATCAGTCGAAAATCAAGTCTAAGTATGAAAAAATTGTTTGTTGCTTAAGATATCTGAACCAAACTGACAGAATATGTATATGGGATGGATCCATACATCCTGACTTAATTAAGTTCAAATCAGACAACTATATCATATAGTTGCCATAGGAACGATAAGTCGAAAATCAAGTCCCAGTATGAAAAACATTTTTGTTGTTTGAGATATCTGAACCAATAGCGATATATATAATTTTATTTTAAGCAGTGTTTGCCTTTCCATAGTGAGTACGGGGTCTCCGACAGTCGAGTATTCTCGACTGTAGCACCGTCCACTAGTTTTTAGCTAGACTACTAACTAATTAGTATTCCCAGCTCTCAATGTGCCTTTTGCGGACGATTTTTAGCTGAATTTATAGAGACAGATAGAGTGAGTGAGGGAGAGGCAAATAGGGAGATGAAGGAGAAAAGTCGGCTCAATCAAAAAGGCAGTCGAGCTGTTCAAATTACACTGACTGCAAGGATCCTTGAACCAGTTTATGACCCAATTGTGCCAAAGTGTCTGACAATTGGCGATGCGTTTCTCGCGCCAGCCAAAGCGAAATTAAAAACCCACTTCTTTCTTCTCTCTCTCCCTCTCTCCCTCTCTCTCTCTACACACTTCAATGCACTTTGAATGAGTGCAGCTAAAGCAACAATTACGCTGCTCTGTTGTAGTTTTATTTTGTACACGCACATGTTGCCAACAATCTGTGTGCTCATTTGGACACTGCTTAGTCCTTAGTCCTTAGTCCTTTGAATCAAATCATCGCCTCTGTCTAGTCATTCATTCATTCATACACTCATTTATTCAACTGCATTTTGAGTCCTACTCATATTCAATTTGATCGCACCAATTGCCGTTGCCAATATAAATAAATGAATAATGGGAAATACGAGTGAATACAAGTGCGAGTACTTGTTTCTTCAACTCCTTTCTCATTCATTTTGAGTGTGTGCTGACAATTACGTGCTCCAATGCTCTCTTGTTTACTCCATTCCAACTCAGTACACTCAGAAAAAGTTATTTCTATTGTTTAGAAAATCGAGAAACATTTTTAATTAAATTAAAATTAAGAACTATTTTTATTAGTCCTAACATTTCTAAAGTGTATTCGTCTAAAAATTTGTTTTTCTAAAGTTCGCAACTTTTTGAAAATTTATTGAGAAAATAAAAAAATTTTATTTTAATTTTTTTATGTTTATTTTTAGAACAAAATAGAACATTTTATTATATATTTGCCTAGTAAAACTTTTTATTGTATGTTTTCTAAAATGTAAAAATTTTCTAAAATTAATTGGGGAATGAAAATTAAAGAAAAGTTTTTTTAATATTTTGTTATTTAATTTTATTATCTAAATTAAACAATTTTTCTAAATTTGTTTTTTGACTTAATGAAAATAAAATTGTTTAATTAAAAGTCAAATTTTCTAAAATTAATTGAGGAATGAAAATTAAAGAAAAGTTTTTTTAATATTTTGTTCCTGTATTTAATTATCTAAATTAAAAAATTTTTCTAAATTTGTTTTTTGACTTAATGCAAATAAAATTGTTTAATTAAAAGTCAAATTTTTCATAGTCTTAACATTCTGAGCAAATTTTGAATATTCTGTGAGCGTTTCCTTAGGAATTAAATTAAAATTAAAAAAAAAATTTCACTTTAAATTCAACAAAAATTTTTTAAACTCAGTCTTTTTATGCCCGATTTTTTTGAGTGCATGAATGCGAGTGCGAGTAATTTAAATGAAATTTGCCTTGCATGTTTCACAATGTACATGTCACAGGCCTCGTTATAAAAGTGTCCCCATCCCCATTCCCCGCCCCCAATCCATTGGTATGTTCGTGCCTCAACTGTGGCACGTGTTGTGGCGCCCACTGTGAGGGGTCAGCGCATAAAATGGCAGCAGGTTATGAAATGCTTGTTATCTAAAAGCCGTTAGCCAAAGGTCGCTTCACGTTCAGTGTGTCAGTTGTTCAGTTGTTTCAGCTGCGCCGCATTTCATTACCGAAACATAACTATAAAAGACCAGCTCCATTTTTTTTGACAGCCTGGACCCATTAAACCAAAACGAAAAGGTTCTTTTGAAGGTAAAATACCCTTGCGTATAGCTGTTGATATTGTTTTTTAAAAATGATTAATGATTAAAAGACATTTTAAAAAAAAAAGAGAGTGTATTTGATTTGGTTAAAATTTCAAAAAATATTTTCATTCAAAAATACAATTTAATATAAAAAGATTAATTGTGAAGTAACATTATGACTAAGCTCTTTGTCTTGCTAAGGAATATAAATAAGCATTGCTGCACTATGAATTTGTTTCAGCTACGCTGCTTAAAAATTACAACCTTCTAGCTCTTACCGTTGGGTCTCCACAATGATAAGTAAGTCAGTCAAAACAGAGAGAGAGAGAGAGAGAGAGAGAGAGTGTACATAGCAGCAATATACGAAATCAACGAAACGTTTTACTGCTTTACACTGGAAAAATGAAATGAGAGCATATTCGAGCTGTCGCATCGTTATAGTTGACAACGTAAAGAGAGCAAAGCATCAGTTGCAGTTTATGATAAAAGTCAAGCGCTGTGCGCTCTCTCCTCTTTGAACGCAGCTCAGCGACTGACATCAAAAAGCATCAGCCAATCGAATGCTGCGTGAGAGAATTAAAGGCCGAACACACGCATCGTGAGAGCACAAGCCGGCGAACGTGCTATTTATAGAACACACGTATTCTCTCTCTCTATACGTGTGTCGGCTGAGACGCCTGCAGAACTATGAGTTCCTATCCCATCAGATATGCGTTTGGCATTTTGGACACCACTTACACACTTTGTGACAAAATTGTAATACCCTCTGCAAGGGTATAAAACCAGCACATAAAAGCGTAGCTGCCTGCAATTACGAGTTCATCTCCTTATTGACAGCTGCTATCACACTTTGTGTCATTATCGTAGTCCAAGCTACCCTTTTTGCCACTTCAGTTACTGCCAAAAAATGTGTGTTAAAGCTGCTCCCCCAAAAACAATTTGGCAGTAATGCTTTTTCACATCGTCGTCGTCCTGAACGTGCTGCAGTCTGTTGTTTAATTCATGCCACACATGCCACATCGGCCACATTGGCCACCATTTTAACTGCCAGTTGCTTGTGGCCGAATGTCTGGCGAATGTTTTGCCAACAACATTTCGCTTTGACAGCATTTAACAATTAGCGGCAGTTGGCCAACTCGTCACGTTAAGCCCTTAAAAATTCGCTCCCACTTTTATTTTATTTAGAATTCATGGCATCTGCGGTATTTTCTTAAACAATCATTTTTTTTAACAGCTACTAAGAAATAGCTTTGTACATTTTTGCAACAGAAATTTTGCATTGCTTTCTGCACTTATTTTTATTTAACCTTATCCGCTTCCTTTTATTTTTTTCCCTCTCTCATATGCCCTTGAGTGCTTATAAATTATGCGACAGTCGGCTTTTGACTTTGCTATTTCCTTTGGAATTTATTCTGTCTGTTTCACTTGCAACTGTGATTTTATATACCCTACAGAAAAATGCATATATTCAGTGGGTAACCATATTCATTTGTGAATATGGCTTTAATCTTTAATTTATCACTAAAAGTAAAGATTAAATATGGCATCAGAAATTAACTCAAAGCATCCAAAAATTATTTTAATATTTATTCTGTGCTTTGATAAGCATAATAAAAATCAAAACAAATACTATTAATATTTTTCTTGTGTCAAATATTTATAGCTACGTGTAAAATTTATAGCTACGTTTCTTATAAATTATCACTAATTGTAATTCATCTCTCAATTTTCTGTTAAGTATCTTTATTAGCAACTCTATTTGCATACCCTGTAAATCATAAGCAAAAGGGATGTTCTATAAATAATAAGTTTAAAAAAGGCCAGTTTTAATTTTAAATTTCATATCCAAGTGAATTAAAAATTGTATGAATCGCATTAAAAGTATTTCCAGTGGACTATAAGTTGACAGGGAGTATCTAAAAGCTCAGCACCCTCGTCTAGGCAAGACCCTATTTTCCATTGTTGTTGTTGTTCTTCTTGTTTTTGTAAAATGCCACGAAACATTTTTGTGACAATTTTAGCAAGTTTATTTTGTATAATAAATTGTTGGCCAAAAAGTCGAGGCAACTTTTTCATGGGTTAGTTTTTCATTCTTTTTTTTTTGAAGCAAAACATTTTTTATATTTATGCCATGTCTGGGCAAATACTTAAGGCGTTTTTATAAATTGTCATTGGAAGTGGAAAGGAAGCTGAAGGAGGTGGGTCGGTGGGAAGTGTGATAGAAGTGTCGGTTGCAGTGGAAGTTTTTCTTTTTTTATGGAATTCTTTGTTGTTCAACTTGTTTGGGGAGAGTGCATAATTTATTGTGGAAGCTGTGTTTCTTATCAGAAATTAAAACTTAAACTTGAGCATAAAGTTGTTAGGAAAATAAACAAAGCAAGCAGAAAAAAAGTTGAAATATAAATGATAATAAATTTTAAAAAAATGATTAAACTCTCTAGAATTTTGTTTTTTGTTGAAATAATTTTTAGTTATCAGTTTTAGAATTTTATGTTGATATTAGAATTTAATGACATTTTTTTTTTAAATTATGTTTAGTTAATAAAGCGATTTTAGTAATTTTAATACTTTTCTAAGAACTTTTTGAAATATTTTTTAAATTGTTTTAAGTTAAACAGTTTTTACTAAATAAGCAAAAAGAAAAAAATTTAAATATAAATGATAGTAAATATTAAAAATATGATTAAACTCTTTAGAGTTTAGTTTTTTGTTGTTGAAATTTAATGAAATTTTTTTGAAATAATTTTTAACTTTTTTTATAATTTAACTTAGTTTACAAAGCGAGAAGTAAAAATTGTTAGTAAAAAAAAAAACATGATTGAAGTCCTACTTTTTGCTTGGCAATCTTTTGGAATTATTATTGAGCTGTCGACTTGAATATATTTTTGGATTTGCTTGGCGGCCAATTCATAAATAATTTGCTGCATTGCCTAAAGTAATTTCAATATAATTGGCATTACGTGCTGCTTGCTGCCTGACGTATCATTCGCCACACACAAATCTGCGTCTAAGTACGTCCATAAAAAAAGGCCAAACATTTCATTTCATTTTGAGCTTTCAAAAGGAGCAGAGAAGAGGCCCGCGGGAGATTTGCTCGAAGAAACACAGCCACAAATAAAATATGAAACAATCACAAGTTTTTACCCCCTCAAACACCCCTCGCTTATCGTACATGCGGCTCAAATTACGCGTACACACGGACAAACATCGAAATGAATACGAGATAAATATCATAGGAGCAAAGGAAATATTTGTGCGTGCAAAAAAAATATCAGATTGGGAATGGGAAAGCTCGGCAAAAGCGAAATTCAATAAGAATGAAACCAGAGCCATCATACAAAAAAAACAAGTGGGAAGGCTATAGTCGAGCTCCGACTCCGTTACTTATTTAAATAAATAAAAAAAATTATTGCA